>OZ026813.1:10270662-10313199 GCA_964023185.1 Macaria liturata | reverse complement strand
CCTGCCGGTGAGCGCGACAGGACGGGCGCGCACGCGGAGCGCCATAAAGGGAAGTCTAGAAATGGTAAAAATGTCAAATCTTCTGCCAAATATGTGGCGCACCCCGGCGCAACCCCGCGTCACCCGGCCGGCCCGAGCGGGCGCGGCGGGGGCTCCTCGGACGCAGGACGAGACTGATGAGACGAGAGAGGACAAACCGGCAATAAAAAATAGGGAAGTCGCTGAATTCCCAGAAAGCAGCACTACAAAGAGGAGGAGAAGCTTAGAGGCAAATACTTCTCGAGAGGGATGTTAAAAGGAAAAGAGTTACTGAGTACGCGGAGCGCGCGCACGACCGCCCGGGCCCAGCGGGGTGCTGCCGGCCGACCGGGTGGGCCCCTGCCGGGCGGGATCCTACCAGGCGGGCCCCTACCAGGCGGGCCCCTACCGGGCGGGCCCTGCCGGGGTGGGGCGCCGCACACTGTCCGCAAGGACAAGAGACGCCGGGATACCTCCCGCCGCAGCCGAGACTCACACAAAAGACTGAGGAGCGTAGTGCAAGTGATGTCGCGGGCGGATGCCGGCGACTCCAGCTCGCACCGCTCGGGCTCCCAGCGGACGGCGCGCCGCGCGCCGCTACTGCTCCTCCTCGGACGACGACAACATTCCCCTGCGCCGCGCCGCACCCTCGCGCGCAGACTACTCGGGTTGAACGTGTGATACTACTCCAACACAACCTCTAAAACCACAATGTGATTTTATGAAGTTGTAATTATACCGCCGATGCACCTTGCAGCTTTTTTCTTCTGCAAAACTTCAGTAGACAGGCCAGTCACATAAAGAGCTTGTGACAGGGCTCATAGAAACCTACACACAACTGTAGAGGTTGATATAAACTACATTTGTTTTAAAGATGCTCGTAATTTTGGCAACCCCATCGCTCGTTAATGAGAACTACCAATTTAAGATACCCTTAAAATAGCATTAATTTTGGAGTGCAAAGAGCCAGCTACTAGCTAAATACGATTATTATTAATATGTATATCCTAACCTCACACGATGAGTGTTAGTTCTTTAAGGAAACAAAGAAACTTACAAGAGACAGTTAAGTTTGTAAATAAGTAATATAGTTTGTAAATAGTGTATGGGCCGAGGTGCCTGTGTCTTACTAGTTCATATAAAATTCTAATTTTAATGCAATTGTATTTATTTGTATGTCGGAGTTTGTAAAACACAAAGTCTAGTGCATAAATTAGTTCCAATCTTAGGATTAGAATGATTATTTCTTGAAGTGTCGCTGTTTAAATAGTGAAACAATAGTACATTGTTCACCGAGAGGAGAAAGTGACCAATTACCGTCGAGGGTGTCGTTTGAAGCCCGAGCCGTAGGCGAGGGCTTTAAAATACCCGAGATCGGGAATCGCACTTTCTCTCGAGTGATACATAGTGCTTTATACTACACCTACGATGAAAATAACTAAATCTTTACTAATTGAAATTTATATTGAATCGAAAACTCAAACAACACACAAATTGAAAATGGCGCCAATGGCGTCTGCAATTTTCACATGTTCTTTTTTCAAATTGTTTGACACCATCCAACACACAGCTATTGGCCAGTGTCATTTTGCGAACTTGGAGATAAAAACTCACTCTAAAAACTTTTTGGCTTTTGATATTTAGGTTACCGGCGCGTAGTCTTACCCAAAATTTAAAAAAAAACCACGTAAGAAATGGATTTTCATACACTTTTCTCCCCGCATATTTGTTCGATATGCAATGACGTACTTTCTACCGTAAATTTGATAAAGTATCAAAGTACTTTCCGAGCAGGTGTAGTATAAATTTATTTGTGTCTTGAGTCTCCAATTGTTAAAATTTTATTTTATTGTATGTACCGAATCGGTTTCTAACTCACCTTAAAATTTTAAAAAGTCTCGTACTTGCCTTCAAAATCGTGTTTGTTTAGACCATGTTGAGACGATTTCTTTTTTCTTGAATTAGATTCAGGAAAACCTTAAATGTGTATTTCTGCTTAAGTATCTACTGTATTTTATTTCGGTATACTTGCCTTACTTTTATTCTTGTATCTACTTACTCTCATATGCCTAAATGCGATTTTGAATATGTATAATGTAATTTTTATGTTAAGTTAATTGCTTCGAGCTGGGTTTCTCAATATCTCGCCGTCTTTGATTTATGTACCATCTTTCTGGCCTTATGTGCCTATATGTGAACAGAAAATATATGCATAGAAATATGCAATCTGTAACTACTAAGAAAAACACTGTAACTAATCACCAATGGATTCAAAAGATTAGCCCTAACAAATACAATAATTGTCTGTGGTTTGCCCTAGACAGGTAAACACTAGATCCACATACACGAAGACTGCATCGAAGATACTGAAACATGTACACCATACCATGTAGCCTGCCCCTACCAACATCTAAGTTACTACGGGTAAACAGTTATAATTTATGATTTTTTTTAAATGTATAAATTAGTAATTATATTCTGTACATAATGTAATTTTGTAGAACTGAATAAATAAACGGGCATTTTACATCGCATAGTAAGATATCCCCTTGTTTTATTTTTAAAGTTATGGGAGAGATACAAGAGAAAATTACTTCACATGTTGACTGTGAATTTATACTTCTTGGCCGAAACTAAATTTTGATGAAATCAAACATCCTTATAAAGCGGTTTAGTCCATTGAAATGTTACAATTTAAGGACCGAATGTTGCAATTTATATGTAATGTACATCATGAAGGTACAAAAAAACTATTTTGAACCTTGTTCTCAAACGTTTTTTGTTCCTCTATTTTTGCTTATAACTTTTTTAATTTAGGGCAAAAAGTTATATACACATATTTGTAGGCAAAACAATTTGCTACAAATTATGTTTAACAATTTTTTTGTAAGACGCATAGTTACCGAGATATCGTGAAAAAAACGTTTCCACCCCTTTTTCTAAGATTGCGGCGGCCGCGGGACAAAGGGTACCCCTCAAATTTTAATTTAAGCTTCTATTGACCCCTAAACATGTCCCAAAAATAAAATTGCGTCCTCTAAAAAATGCAAAGCTCATGTAACATTTCAATGGACTAGTAGAAAATCCTGACCATCTGTCAATCCAGATTTGTTGTTAAAACTGTCTCACAAACAAGTGGGGGTCATGCAAATAGTACACAGAAATAAATAAAAGTTCATTTATCAATAAAATAAAATGTATTTCTTAAATAAACTATAAACATTTATTATCAATGATGTACTCTAATTTATTATCTTTCAAAATTGGTACTTACAACTACGGTATAAGGTCTGCTGGTGATTTTTATTTGTAATAGGTATTTTATAAAATATACATTTTTAAATATGGCTATTTATCTCAATATGTATATTCATAAGATTTTAGATTGTTATTCTGACAATAAATACCATAACCCCAACAGGTTAAATTCCACATTATTGTACACCTTAAAATATATATAGTTAATTATACTAATGTACTTACACACACATATGACTATATTATACATATGTATTGAGGAAAGCCTGAACATAATTTGGTTGTCTATCATTGGACGGATCAACCGTTATTTTGCAACACTGCCTTTATTTTCACAATTTTTATTTATGTATTGTAACTGTTTATGTAATATTCAATAGTATATGATTTCAAACAAGGTGCTGCCATTATTTTCCTTAAAATTTAAATTCATTATTTTCCAATTCTTAAATCCTACTCCTTTAATACGAAAGCCAAACAATTTTAGCACCTGCGTAATAACAATTTAAAAAAACCCAATATTTTAGCGTCAAACGCGAAAAACGGCAAGCAATTTTAGGCGCCGATCTACTAAAAATAGTGAATTGACGAATACTTTAATTATATATACACTCTACTATCTGTGCATATTTTAATTAAAAGTAACGATGATCACAATAACGATCAACGTCAAAAACGAAATATTTCACATCTTTTGAATTCCATAAATATTGATATATTTTATAATGGGGCTTCCAAAAAGTCTAGTCTGTTGTTTTATATTTCTTTGTAAAGACAAGTTACAAATATTTAATTATTATTTTACAAAAATACTTTTTATCCAGTTCAAAAACAAGGCAACTGTGAATATATTAGAACTGGCAATTTTACAGAGACACAAGAGACAAATCAAACATCTCCATTGTATTACTTTATTAAGCTTTAAATAATTTTCGTGTATAAATAGGTAGACTACTATATTTATGTTCATTTTAAACTAAGACAGCATTAGAAGTGCTAAATGGGTCATATATTTAGAGGTAATATTTAACAGGCGAGTGATTAGCGGCTATAGCGAGTACAAGTCACCTTTTAAAACATAATTGAGCCCTATTACAAAAGATTAGAGTTCACAGCAAACTCTAGAAATGGTTCTTACAGGCAGCGGGAACAAAGTCAGCAGAAAGTTATTATTATTAAAATCATGTTAAAATAGCCGCTTAAATGTTTAATTAGCCGCCACGCTAGTCTGAACGACATCATTCGCCGGGCTTTTTCCACTGCCAATGTTGCAGCTATGCTCGAACCGAGCGGCCTAGCACGTGACGATGGAAAAAGACCTGACGGTATGACTCTTGTGCCCTGGAAGTTGGGTCGGCCCCTTGTGTGGGACGCAACTTGCGTCGACACATTGGCGCCGTCTCATCTGTCTTTGACACGGTGTCGGGCTGGAGCGGCGGCTATTATTGCCGAGCATCACAAGAGACGCAAATATGCTAACCTCGGCCGAGGTTACATATTTGAGCCTTTTGGAGTCGAGACTTTGGGGCCGTTGGGTCCGGGAGCCCATACTATTTTCCAAAACCTCTCGGAGCGCTTGGTTGACGCGACGCATGACCAAAATGCTGGCCTTTTTCTGGCTCAACGTATCAGCATTGCCATCCAGCGTGGTAATGCGGCCAGTATGCTGGGCACGCTGCCCTCTGGTAGTGGGCTGGAGCACTTAGATTATCTTTAGGCTTTTCTAAAGATTTTCTAAGTGCCCCTTTTTGTAGTAGTTAGAAGTAGTATGTTTAGTTTTTCTTCCCTTGTTTTTATATTTTATTATTGTAAATCTGTTGATATTAAATTATCTAATATTTGTTAAAATGGATGTTTAACACATAATTTTCTGCATCGGAAATGCAAAGTAGGTTTTACTGTTCACCAAGTAGGTAGGTACATAGTAAGTAACAATAACTCCCGGTTTCTAGATCAGTTTAATGTTCCCATCAAATCAATGTATACGCGATATCATTGGCGGCATATTTAAACTCTACCAACAGTGAATCAGTTGATTTTCATATGATGTTTTACAAATTCGGAAACTATTCACTCGAATAGATATATCTATTCAACCAATGACAACCATCGTATTATATTAACCATTATGCGTTTTATCTTTTTCTGAAAAGTTTCCGAATTCGAGCAGCTGGGCAAGCACGGCACGAGGACTAATAGTCTTTCCACCATTTTATCCACTTGGTGAATGGTGTCTGACAGGTGACAGGTGGATAAATGGTGGAAAGACTTTTAGTCCTCATACCGTGCTTGCCCGGCTGATCATCCTAGAAAGCGGGAGTAAATATTTAAGGATGGCTTAAATCATTCCCCTGCCTGTGAGGTATACTTTGTCCGTTATAGCATGATAATTTTGACAGCTGTCATCTAGGTACATACATCCGCGAACTTGACGTAAAATGTAAGACGACAGGTTTATTTTACGTGGGATATATTGTTTCCATTTGACTACAGCCCGCCTGATATGCTTTGCTGCAACCTAGGGTATAATTTCAGTGTTCCTTGTTTAGCAAGTTTGGTTTTATTATTATTTTAAGCTAGGTATATAACGTGATATATTTTTCTCAAAATGTATGTTTTGGTTCTTTTCGCCGATTTTATCAGAGTTTGTTTTTTAGTATTTTCGTTAACTAGGTGACACTGGCAAAATTGCGGCAATGCCGCCGAAGACATTTAGAAAAGTTGAAGCTGTCAAAATGATCATGATATATTGTACAAAGCAGTCGGCTCCCACACTTCTCTACAACTGGCCTGTTCCGGGGTGCTGCCCCCCGCGGTGCCGCTGCATGGTGGCTGCTCTATGAAGGGTTCACTTCCACCACCGTGTTCATGTGCTGCGGGTGCGGCTTGAACTCCACCGTCTCCTTCCAGATGAGCTCTGAAACGTACAACGAGCGAATTGAATACCTAGATAAGATATAGATAGCCTAGCGAAAATAGATGACACCTTCTACTTTCGTTCTACACGGACGGGACGCGCATTAGATACTCACTTTATCTACAAATACCTATTTAAAAGCGAAAGTTTGTGCGCGTGTCTTCTCGCTCAAACTCCTGAAACCATTTGGATACAATTTGGTATGCAGGTAATTTAACAATTATGCTACCCAATACCAGATTAACGCGGGTAACATTCCAAGGCCGCTAGTAATACCTACATATATAGGTAGTTCGACTTTAGAAAACGAGTAGAAGTCTTTAAATAATCAATAGGTAGAGGTCTGTAAAAACCTATCCACTTTTTTATCCACCTGTCACCACACAAAGAGTACTTAGATAAAAATGGTAGAAAGAGTATTAGTCGTAGTGGCGTGGTTGCCCTGCAGTAGTTGTTACCTTTCCACTTGTCGACGGGCAGCTCCATGTCCTCGAAGCTCTGGTCGTAGGGCGCGGAGCCGGGCTCGTCCGACGGGTCCGCGTACTGCGCCAGGTACTCGTGCGCCAGCGCCTGCTCCGCCGTGATGCGTCTGTGACAGCACAATACATGTTATGGCTCGCCTCATATAGCAGGATGACCTTGACATCTGTCATTAACATTTTAAATACTGCGAACACTCGCAATATGTAGCATCAACCATTAATACGTGAATTTAAGTGTGTTTATTTAAACTACACATACATACGTATATTATTCAAGAATGGACAATTTGTGACATTATTTTTATTTTATTGTACTTATTATTTTTATCAAATGTTATTTCATGATTGTGAGACCTATAATTTTTTTTTACTTATGTATGTGTTATTATTGTAACTGGTTATTCCGTAAAAATTATAATTTGAATAAATAAAACAAAATTCTACGAAACGCATCGCCTAATTTAGACATGATAAATGTACCCAGTGTTGACAGCACAAACATATATTAAATTAAAAAAGGAATTAATTGTACCTTGTCTTTGCACCTAGTAAATTCCACAGTCCACTCTTTGCGGATGTTTGTGCCTCACACTCAGATTTTTAAAAGCATTTATAAACGTAAAATTGTGTTTAAGACTTTGTGCAACTTGGTCTTAGTGTGAGGCGACCTTATCACATAAAGCAATCTGTTACATAGGTACATTTAAGTACTTACTTGTCAGAGTCGAGCTCGAGCATGAGTTCGAGCAGGTTGATGGCGAGAGGGTTAGCGCCGCGGAACACCTCGCGGAAGTCGCGCCGCTTCAACGTCGGCAGCGACTGGATGTAGTTGCGCGCCTGGAACGTAGCGGCAAGCAGGGTTAGTTACATTTATTGGAGATGGATGTTTCATTTTATATTTATGATTTTATGATATTTTATAATTCTACTTCCACTATAGTAATAGATTCCTGTACTACTAAGTATATTTTTAAACTAAATTACTTATGATATGCCGATATGTGGCGGGTTTATTGCTGTAGCATCATTTACTAGACATGTAACGTAGAAACCTAGCCCAAAAACTAGTTTTTAGGTACTTTAAACTCGGAGAATAATCAAGGTATGATTTGCCTGTATTTGTATGTACTATAGTACTATTTATAGGTCAGGTTTAGTTTGTTTTTTTAGCGCTACAATACGGTCTATTTGAGATTATTCCTTCAGTTTCATATGATTTAAAGTTTTCGAGTAGGTAAGAGGTCAATTGCCAAACTTTTTTACAAGAACTCTTGAGAAAAGGCCACCATATTTTACCCGAAAACGCTTTGCGCTTGGAAAAATGCCTACAGTTGCTTTTTCGCATGCAATTCCACGCCGTATTAACATGAAAGCAAGGGCGAGCATCGCGCGCATAGCTCCGGCCGACGAGTCTTGTCCACACGCAAACAATTTTGCACAATTTGAGCAGTTTTGCAGACGTTTTTGACGAAATAAATTCATATAAAATCAGCAATTCAGAATATTCTATTTATGGCTTTTTACTCCTCTAAATAATAACATTATCTTTTAGATATAATTAAATTGGTTTAAATTTCTGTACTACTTTTGGAAAAAAAGGTGAAAAATATTTCAAAACAACTACATATTTTTCAAAAAATAAAACTATCGAGCGTAGTATACGTAATCGTGATTTGGCGTTTTTTATTGTCTAAACACTGAATCAAAATTATAAAAACTGAAAAAAATTTAGCTCTATCTTATATACTTCTATTTTATTTGATTTTTATGAAATGTCGATTTCACATAGCATCCCGCGTTAATGTTATTTTAGTTGGGGAATCATTTGAAAAATCATATAGTATAGTAAAATAATCCACGTTTTTCCTGCGATTGTATTCATGATATTAACAAAACGGTATTTTACTCGCATTAAACCTATTAATATTTTATCATTAATCGATCTGTAGCATGAAATATAATTTTACCCGAGAAGTAGAACGAAACTAATAGGTGTAGGAGCTTGCTAATTGGAACATATTGTATTATTGCTCATAACAGTAGATTGGTCATTGTAAGGTCATTCGGCATTTACGAATAAATATATACTCACCAACTTATTGAGGAATTATATTAAGTAAACCCCAAAAGCAAAAATAAGGAAAATAGTAATATTAAGTATGCATAAATCGGTTTTATGAATGGATTTTCCTTATTGCATACCTGTTTCATGGTTTGACCGGTTATTGTACGACTATTTTAAATAAATAAATAAATAGGTAATATATAAATAAATAATTCTGGACATATCACACAGCGCCATATAGCCCTATACTAAGCTAACGCTTGTATCATGGGTACTAAAATAACGGATACAATACATATATACTTTTCTTTTGTAAATACATACTTATTATACATACCAACGACCAGACTCAACACAAGTAATTACAATTTTTTTATATGCATAATTACTTGTGTAAAGCGGGAATCGAACCCGCACCCCATAGATTAGAAGGCAGAGCCACTACCAACTAAGCTAACAGAGCAGTCGATTTTCTAATTCATACTAGTGTTACTAATCATGTTTGTACCTACATATATACATTATGTGTAGGGTTACTTTACAAACACCAGCAACTTCACAGGACTGAGTAGCTAACATCATATGCAATATTTTTTTCACTTATAGCTATTCGCGAAAAATAATCGCTTCTTTCCATATGTTTCGTGCGGGGTGGTGCGGGGCAGTGAACAAACTTTTTCTATGGAACTGCAACTTTTTTGAGAATTCCCAATAGTAATAAACCAATTTGCTATATAATGAGCTGTCTAGTCCTGCGAGAACTCTAATATTCTTCACGTGACTCTGTTTTTTAAATATCAACTTATTATTTTTTTATTCACGCGTTCAAGTTACTTGTAAACATCTGACCTCACGCAATATGGAAATACTTTGTAGGCGTAGGTTTCTGCCCGCGGCGACTATAAATAATACATAGAAGGGCATACAACATACATGTACTTATACATAGTAAAATTACTTGTACATAGGACACGCACGATTTCAAACATCAACAACACAAATTGAACAGCAAACATGAAGGTTTGTAACGATCACACATTTAGCACCATCTAGTTGGTCACGGCACACGGTGGCGCCACTATATGTATTTACATTTTGTCAACTAACAGCATCTATAGAAAACTGTATTCTGAGCTATAGATGGTACTAGCGATAGTTTTTAGTTATAATTCTCTTACGTAGTTAATATAAGTTTTTCAAGGCAATTGTTTTTGCAAGGTGTTAATATTAATTTTGGTTAAATGTATAAGTAAGCTTTATTTTCATTAAATTAAAGCACCTAAGTTTTCTATCAAATTGTTAAGTGCATATTTGCGCTTGTGTTTGTTTGTCTGGTATTGAATACCAGAATAAAAATAATGGTGAACCGCCAAAAAATAAACAAACCGAATGTAGGAAGAGTAACGAGCAAGATGTTACAATTATTCCGATACTATTATCACTATTTTGCTTATGCTTATGCTATCCGAAAGCCGGAAACTTATCACTGACCAATCAAAAAATCCCAGAATGTAAATTTAGATCAATGACAACGGCTTGAGATTCGTTGATTGGCGGACTCGTACCCGAGTGAAAATTTTACGAATCTGTGACGTGAAAATCGGGTATAATTAAAAATGTTTAACCTGGTTCATCAAACGTGACTTTTGCAAAGGGCGGCGAAAATCATACCATCCTTTTTTCAGCAAAGGAGGAGTTAGATTGTACGAAAACGATGAATAATTTTCACCGCTCTTTGTAAAAATCACGTTTAATAAGCCGGGTTCTATCTATCATCATCTTTTCCTTACCTCTTCGCTAGTGATTTTGTCTATAGTTTCCTGATCCGGTTTCCCACACAAGAACAATATCCTCGTGAGGTGATCGATATCTGTTCGCGCGCATGTTAAGGTTACAAGCACCAAACTTACACAAGCCGACGTTGGGGATCCATTGACGACCATTCCGACACGCCAATTCTCTTTTAAACCAATTTATCGGGTCTGATAGTGTCTGAAGGTGTAAATATTAAAAACTCTCTTTTAATTATAAACCCCATGTTTGCCAGGACACTAAATTTAAATATTTAATTAGACTGAAAGGCATGTTAGAATAGCTGTCATTGTAACCCCTTTACATGTTAAGCAAAGTTAACCCGAAGATCACAATTCTGAAATACCATTTGAAACTAATTTGACTCTGCATCTCAGACCTGCAGCCAAGAAAATGACGATATCTTAGAACTTGTCTCAAATTAATTAAAGAGCATGTTATACCAGAAATGGAGTCTATTTTGGCTATCAAATTTAACTGTAGCGCTAAAAAGATAACGAAATAAAGTTACAATATCGGCCCCACATAAACATAAACGTACAACATAAATACATAGAAAAAGCATGTTATAGCTAAGCGTGTGTTAACGAAGCTATTTACAACTCAATTAAAATACATGAATCACTTGATACCTGCCTGTCGTATTGTATTATTATGCTGTTATACCGTCGATTTTATAGTCGACATTACCATCGAAAGTATTTAAAGTTGAACTTATGTACAATACATTATTATCTTAAACTTTTATTGGAAAATGAGCGAAAATAATCACGACCGGCAATAATAAAAGTTTAAGTTAAACAACCATAGTGCGGGTTTAGCACTTAATAAATTAATTCATAATACATTATTATGGCTGATAATTCAATGCTTCGAAAAACGATACGAACTAATGTTGCAGTGCAGAAAAAATAATAAAATATGCTACTTATTTATATGATTTAATAGCTTCAGGTCGTTAAAATTAGGCACAGAAATGAATGAGCAAGCACAACGCAAGCATATTAAACAAATAATATCAATGATCCAATAAATAATCAAATATTGTTTTGTAATTCTCTCACATTGTAAGGGAAAAAAAAGTTGTGTGAGGGAAAAACACAAATATATCAAGTAATCAGTAGCATCGTATGTCTAATACTACGCCAGCAGGCTGGTAAAATGTTATTTTTAAATATATAAACTATAGGCAAGTGATTCATTATTTTAACCAAACATCTCCAATATGTACAAGAGCCTCACGTACAAGGTTTCAGAAGCAACTTACAGACTCCGAGGATATTTTCTGCATGAACTCTGTGCTCGGCGTTCCGAGCACCTCCATTATAAGGTTCAACTGGTGGATATCTGTCTCGTCCATTAAGGTTCAAGCCACAAACACATCGACTTTAAGCTACGCTACAACTAATGCGACTTAGACTTTAAGTCTTTAAAGCTAGAGGGAAATAGACTGAGAGATAGATATAGACATAAGTGGGAAAAAATATATGATGTAGAAAGTAATAAGGTTCAAATAACATTGATTCAATATTGAAGTTTAGACATGTATTATAAACTTAGCAAAGTTAAAGACAGATGAATGAGAAATTATTGCTATAGCACAAGCTATGGTTCATTTTTAATCTTGCGCCAAATACAAAGTGTTCATAATGTAGGTCAATGTTATTTAAACCAACAAAGAAAGATAAAAGAGTGAAAATCAAGATAATATACAAAGGAACGTATCTAATGTGCCTACAACTACTAAGTTGATAATCCACTTGGCATCAAAATCTATACTAATATTATAAAGCTGAAGAGTTTGTTTGTTTGAACGCGCTAATTTCAGAAACTACTGGTGCGAATTGAAAAATTCTTTTTGTGTTGAATAGACAATTTATCGAGGAAGGCTTTAAGTTATTTAACATCACGTTGCAACTAATAGGAGCGAAGAAACAATGGAAAATGTGGAAAAATCGGGGAAAATTATTCATCTTTGAGTGCTTCCGTAGCGTGCGCTACGAAAACGGTTCAAGATATCAAAAAACTATGTATGAAAGAATCATTTCTCTTGAAATGATCTAACAAAATGTCCGCGACAGTATATGTCTTTTAAGATTAACTCACTAGAACCGTTTTAATGGTAATAACTATTCCACGCGGACGAAGTCGCAGGCACCAGCTAGTCGTATAATATGTACGGTATTTGGATCATAACAATCTAATGATATCAAAATAATGGTTTACATTAGATATCACAAGATAACGTAGAATGTGATATAAATTACAATGAACGCATAAACGTTATGTACAATATGAAAGTTAAAAGGAGATAGAACGTAAATACAGTTACATAAGGATTGAGATCTTATCAGTCATGTAGTGCTAAAAAATGTTGCAAATATAAGTTTTGTGACAATGTAAATAAATTCCAAATTTTTGGCAGCAAATATTTATGACGTTATTGAATTTATGTGGTTTTATATATTTACGCGAATTTTAGAGATATGATCAGTGCAAAATGTAGCAACCAAAATACAAAAAGATAATTCTCAAATATCCGTCCACACTCAGAATAAAACTGCAAAAATGCGCTGTTGGCAAATAAATTAAAACAGCTGTGCAAATAAATATACATACCTACACTTATTTAAGACATTGCATGTTCACAAAATGTTACGGCAACCTAACCATACTGTCTCGTATTTATTCCGCAATTTCAACAAAAGTATATCAAAATAAATACATCAATATACGATCTCAGTTTTGTCATAAGTTTTATACAAATAATAAAAAAAATATAATTTTTTTCTTCTACTATTTGAGTTTTTAAGAAAAGTGAGAATTGGTGAATATACTTTAATTTAAATATAAGGGAGCATGAATAGTTGAGTTCAATGAACTCAAGTATAGTCACTATAAAGGCTACTATAGATAGAGAGGAATTATTGTTTTATACACAAAACAGAAAAAGAGTAAGGTACCACTACCACAAACAGATTCTACAGTCTACAGTGTTATAATTAACAAGAAATATATGACAAATATAAAATTATGCTTGTACAACAAAAGTTATTGCTATTGATTGTACTAAAATCGTCCTTAAAATGTTTACTGATATTCCCAATTATGTACTCGTATGTAACTCATTTGATACAAAAAAGTTTTTTTTTATTCAGAGAACATAAGTCCCGTAGCAGTTTTTAAGATCTTTAATATTTTTATACAATAATGTCGTTTTTTCATTATTACAACAATAATACCATTTGAATGGTATTGCGAGTCATTTAAAATATGAACTTGTTCTATAGGTAAGAGTTAAACATACTATATACATATTAAATAAATAAATAGTAAGTTTGACTATTACCTAACTATAGAATACTTTCTACAAGGGATTTCCACAGAGTAACACCTGATCAATATCTTTAAGATTACAATAGTAATTAGGTAAAGGATACGGTCAGTTCCCGGGAACAGTGTCCGGCTGGTGAGCAGCTCGGCCATGATGCAGCCGACGGACCAGATGTCCACCGTCTGGTTGTAGTGCATCCAGTTCAGCATGATCTCCGGCGCGCGGTACCATCTGACAGAAACATGTTGGTTACTACTTGTTTAACTCATTATGACTAAAAATTGTTCTGTTAGTTTTCTTTCTGTAGTACTGTCATACTGTGTGATGAGATGAACTTTAGATGTGTGTTTTGATATCAAAAAGAACACTCATTATGTCTTATCCTTATATTAAAATGTAAGTAAGTGCATTGAACTTTTGCCAATAGAGACAAACAAGAGTATAAAAATAGACTTATGATTTTTATTTTATTTGCAAAAACAAATTTATCTTGTTTGTTACACTAGTACTCCATATTAATTCTGTATTCCTTTCAAAATCACTAAGGCACTGAATTCGTACAGTCTTATTTGCTTCTTACTCATTTATACATAATTCAAATGGGTTTTTAGTTATCCTCATAAAGATCCAATAGACATAACAAGTTTGACCTTCATATTTTTCATTGTCCATACAATGTACATACAATACAAGACACATATACTTATCTATATAGTGTGCAGCTACTTACCTAGTGGCAACATATCCCGTCATCTCTGTCTCTGTGGGTCGGGCAAGACCAAAATCTAGAATTTTCAACTCACAGTCTTCATTTACTGCAATATTGGAGGGCTTCAAGTCCTAAATCAAAGAGAGAGAGCTTATATGAGCATAGCACCCTGATGATAAGAGTTTACAAACCACCACAAGGGCCTCTGGCCACAGGATTTAAGTACTAATAGATTAAGATTATCAATATTTTTCCAAGTAAATATAAATAAACAATAAAAAAAATATATATGCCTAAGATTAACCACAAAACTCCTATTAATTATCCTATTAAACAATGGTTTAAATGAACCAAAAATATACTTATTCAAATCAAATCAAATCAAATATAAATTTATTTACAGTACATTTATACATGGTTGCACATTTATAAATAATTAGATCAATACCTTATTATAAATACAGAACAAGATTATGTGCGCTTCCAACGGGCCCCGAACTAGGCCAGGCCTGTATCTCGGTGGCCCAAAACAGAATTATTATTTAGATTTAGGTATTTGTTCGCGCGTTTCTGAAGATTTTAGTTACAAAAGCAAGATAGAATTCACATAAAAATGTATACATAGTACAGTATTAGTGGAGATAATCGAACAAATGCTTACATCTCAAAACCCGGGTGGAGCTTATTTACAATAAAAACATTGTGAGGCACATCTAGTGAAATACCGGCTGCATAACGCAAAGGATTAAGGTCTGAAGGTATGGTAGGGAAGACAAGGGGAACTAATTGGGAGAACAGCTCTATGATGAAGTAATGGCTGGGTACATTGTGTACCTTGTTCTCAGAGACACTGTTTGTGTGTGAATGTGTGTTTGTGTGTGTGTGTGTGTGTGTGTGTGTGTGTGTGTGTGTGAGAAAGAGAGTGTGTGTGTTGTGTGTGTGAGCGGGAGAGTGAAATTAAGCTGCTATATAGATTTAGAATAAGTGTTCTACAACTATATCCCGTTTGGAGTGAGTGTTATATACCCGAACTAGTTCTTCACACTCTTTGTAAGTTTTCGAACTCAACCAATGTTTAATTCTAGCACGCGCTTTCCTGTGCGAACATTCCTTCATGTTTGACGATTTAATCACAGCGTTAAATACATGTCCATGGATATATGGCGGAAGGCGGGACGCAAATACCGTTCTAACCTCAGGCAAATTTATCAGATCTATGGTACTTGTGTTGACGGGTGGTTGTATTTCTGTTAGTGATTTGGTGACTGATTTCATGATGAAGAGCTGTCTGACGGTGAGTACCTGCATATCCTGATACAGGGCCTCAGTAGGATAACGACGCGGTTTCCCCAGCAGGACTTTTATTACCGCCCTTTGGGCCCGCTCGAGTGAAAGCATGAATGTTTTTGCGGCGCCTCCCCAAACTCCTATGCAATATTGCATCAGTGATTGGCATAATGCTGTATAAACTAACCTTTTTACTGCTGCATTAGCAACTGGTCTTAGCATTTTCATTAAAAAAATTAGTTTACGTGCTCTTCTGGCTAGATTTGATATATAAGGCTCAAAGTTAAGGTTTTCGTCTATCTGAACTCCCAAGTACCTTGTGGTTGATACTCTATCAATTGCTTGACAGGAGCATCTTCGCATCAATGGAAATGACAAGACCGGACACGCTTCGTTGTGTATTTTTACAATTTTTATGTTGGACTCAGTTGCCCGAGTTATATGGAAACCTATAAAATTAGTTTTTTGTATATTTAGAGTTAGTAGATTGTTATTTAGCCAGTTATGTATTTGTAACATACCTCTTTCCGCTGCATTTATAGCAGCAGGCCAACTACTGCTTTTGGCCAGGATTACCGTGTCGTCTGCATAACAAATAACCTCTATATTGGGAATATTGAGTCTGAGGATCCCATCCATGTATATTATAAAGAGAGTTGGCGATACGATGCTCCCTTGCGGCACTCCGAAAGAAATTTCTTGCTCCTCGCTCAGAAAATTACCTATTTTTAAGCGCTGGCGTCTGTTGCTGAGGTAACTTGAAAACCAGTCCAAAGCGACTCCCCTAATCCCATAGGATTCTAATTTGCGGAGGAGGATTTGTCTTGATAAACTCTCAAATGCTTTTTTTAAGTCGAGGAACACTCCCACACTCCTCTTTCCTTCGTCCATGTGTTTTGCCAAGGTAGTAGCCAACAGTTCTACAGCATCCTCGGTACAGCGCCCTTTTCTAAAACCAAACTGTTTATTTGATAGTAGTTTGTGCTTGTCCAAGAAATCTACTACACGTTTGTTGACTAGTTTTTCTAGAACTTTCGACAATACCGGCAGGAGAGAGATAGGGCGATAGTTTTCGATGGTATCCTTTGGTCCACTCTTATGAATTGGACTGACAACCGCTACCTTCCAGGCTTCTGGGAATTCACCACGTTCCAGACTTAAATTATAGATGTGCGTCAGTGGTACCAAGATAGCTGGTTTTATATATTTGAGCAAAGTTGGCGTAAACGAGTCTAATCCTGGCGCGCTGTCCTGGTTCAGATCTGTGATTAGTCGGTTTACTTCGTGAAGGTCGGTTGGATAAAGAAAGAGAGAGTCTGCTAACTGTGTGTCCGGTGCCAGTTTGTTGCACAGAGAATCTTCAGTGTCACCAATTTTATTCATTATGTTAGCAGCTAGATTTTTCCCTGCTGCTGCAAAAAAACTGTTACAGGCGTTGACTACATGTTGCGGGCTTTTGTGACTACTAAGAAGCATATGGGAGTCATTTTTTGCTCTCGGTATGTCGCAGACATCTTGTATGGACTTCCAAAGCCTCTTCGGATCCTTATGACTGTTAGTAATCAGGTTATTGTCATAATTTTGTTTTAGCTTGCTGATTATGTTGTTACAGAAGTTCCGATATCTTGTGTACGTTAGTTTTAAGGAGTCGTTATTTGGGTCTTGCTTAACTTGGAGATGAAGGTTATCCCGGTGACGCATGCACCGTATGAGACCAGGCGTGATCCATGGTTTCAGGTTGTGCTTCCTACGACTGGTTCTCACTTTGTTTGTGTGTTTGTCTACTAGGTTAGTTATTATGTTCGTAAAAGAATTTGTTGCAGCATTGACCTCTTCAATTTTCAGTATATCTTCCCAGTCTTTATTTTTTAAATCCTCTAATATGGCAACATAGTTTGTTCTTGTTTTTATCTTATTTTGAATCCTGATATTTGATGCTGGGTTGTTTATATTTAACCCTACCAGCGTTAGATCATGATCCGTGACAGCACTATTGCAGATAAAACCTGCTGAGTTACTAAATGATTTTAAAAATATGTGATCCAGACACGTGTGTATTCGAGTAGGCTGCGTGATGGCTGGCAGGAAACCGTGTTCATTCATGATGCACTGGTAAATATCACTAGGGCTGTCTGGATCGTCATTCAGCAAATCTATGTTTATATCTCCGGCAATTATAGGATTTCTGCAATTCTTAGTTTTTTCTAAAAGATCATCCAACGAAGTCAAAAAAATTTTAGGATTCTCAAAGCTCGGAGGCCTATATATACCAAACACGTCCACTTGATTAGCAACATTCACTATGATACAGTTTGCGTCATCGATTTCGGGCTCATATGCGTTTGTGGACCAGCTGTCTTTGACATATATTGCAACACCACTGCACTTGTTAATAACCTTGGTAGTATGGAAGGCGTTGTATCCTGGGACTGTTGGAATAAAAGGACTGTTGGTATTGAACCAACATTCGGAGAAAACCAATATATCAAAATCGGTATCGAGACGTTTTAATGCAGTATATAGTTGTCCTGTGAGAGCTTTGTTCCCTAGGCTCCTTATGTTGCACGAGAGTACTTTAAAGTTAAAATTGGTTAATGCTGACTTACTTACTTCAAGCGAACTTATAGAGCGACACTGTATGCTCAGAGTTTCGTCAATGTCATTATATATATCCAACTTATCCATAATCAGTGTGCAGATGAAGGCAAAGAATGACTGGTTTATGTGAGAGAATTTTGGTCGCTCTATAAGGTGCGTGGTACACTTGTTTTGACTTGGTATAGTCGGCATTTATCATATCAATAGTGACAGTAGTTATTAACACTATCGTAATTATAGAAGCTGCGAGAACACAAGCATTGTTAGCGCTTACATAGTGCAGACGAGTAGAATCGTGTTGCGAGCCGTCATGCTTTTGCAGCTGTAAAGTAGATAGTGTTGCTGTGTGATTCAGTGTGTGTGTGAAGTATTTGGGTAAACTCCTTTGAGTTCTTGTGAAATTATGTGTGAGTATGATGTTTTTGTGAGTTGTTGTGAGATTCTGTGTGAGCATGAAGTGTTTGTGTGAAGTTTTGTGAGCTGTTTTTTTATTATGTGTGTGTATGATGTATTTTTGTGAGGTTTTGTGAGATGTTGTGTGATTCAGTGTGTGTGTCGAGTGTTTGGTTGGAGTCATATGAATTGAAGTACTGCCGCATGGAGTCAGTCTGCCACCTAGAGTGCGTACATTATTATAAACACAATTTTTATTTGTAAGAAAAGAAACGTGCGTGTAGGATATGTATAGTGTTAGCCAATGTTTATAAGAACTGTAGCCAATTGCTGAGACTTTTCTGAGGGAATATGTACTAAGGTAGTGGATGCTTGTATTTCGGTAGTAGGGTTTGAGTCGGAGACAGGTGAGCAGCATTATTAAAACAGTTTGTACACAGATATTGTTACTATTTTTCAAACGTATACACCAAAAATTAATCAGATAGATGTTATTAATGTGATAGTTCATTAAAGTTATAAATATTGTTAGATTTAAAGATGCGTGCGAAAGGATGAAGTTATACAAATTGAACCGATTATTGGGAGTGATGTTTCTGTAACTTTTCCAAGTCTCCGGGGCATGTGACTGCGATTGCAGGACTTCCTTCTCCTCGACGGATGTATATTCTGCCATTGTTTGTCCAACAGAAACGAAAACCTTGTTCTTTGGCGCGGGTCCTTGCGTCTCGAAATAAGATTCGGTTGGCTTTAGTCAGGTGGTCGTTGATGTGCAGATTCCTACTAGGCCCCGGCAGGTCTACATCTACTGATGACAGGTTGCGGCGTACTTTCGCACATCTAATAATTTCGTCCTTAATAGCCCTTCTTGTTAGTCTCACGATAACGGGTCTTGGTGGCTTTAAATTCACCGAGTGTTGTTGAGAGTTAGGGTTCAGTTTAGGTTTGGGGCCCGCCCGGACTACCCAGTCTATATCTGTGTCCTTATGTGTATTAAAATAATAAATTATTTTAATATATGACACCAGCATTTAGTTCAGCTACTGTTATTCATAACATTTCTATTTTAGTTGACAGATACAGAAAATTCTTCAAATACAAAATGGTGAACTTAAATTTATAGCTAACTTTAAAACAGACACATGTTTTGTCCACTTGCACAACAACTGTAACTTGACACATTAACTTCAATCAAGCCATTTTTACTTTACTAGAAAGTTTGTATAAATGTATTAAAGAATCATTGTGCAAATGGAGACAATACAATAAAATACAAGGTTTTCAAATGACTTTATGACTTCTTTGGATGGGTGACTGAAAAGTGGCATTCCATTTTGGGTGTTTCTGTGAGTCAAATGATATGTTAAATTGTACGGCTGTTTGTCTAGTATGGCAGTCGTAAAGCCCTGTCAGAGGCTCTTAGGGCAGCTTGATAAACTCTTGTCACCAGAGTTGACCACTCTCATTTGATAAGAAGAAGAAATGACTTTGTAACTTACCCTGTGAATAATACCAGCAGAGTGGATATATTTGAGGCCTCTCAATATCTGGTACACAAGAAACTGCACATGGTCATCAGACAGCTTCTGAGTACGAACAATGTTGTTCAAATCTGCACCCATTAAGTGGGTCACAAGATAAACTTGCTGGAACTCCTCCAAGCTCTTCTCCGGACTGAATACATCTAGCAGTCCTGTAAATAGTTTACTTACTCATATATCACATCTGGGTCTAGGGCTTTATACAGATTTAAACATATTTCAGTTATATTTTTTTGTGAATTGTTACTTAAAAAAACAATACAGATTATATTACTTAATACACACAATTCAATATTGTAACTAAAAAAGTTCCAAATACTAAAAACCTAGGTATGAACATGTATGTAACTTGTATCTCAGCATGTAACATGAAGCTTACCAATAACATTTTCATGGTTCATGTGTTTCAACATCCGCAGCTCCCTGTATGTTCGCTTGGCATGCACTGCAGACTGGAATGGCCTCGCTAGCTTCTTGATGGCCACTTTCATGTTATGCAGGGTATCGATTGCGGAACTGTACAAGCATAAATAAATTCAAACATAAGTATTACAACTAAACATAAGTACTAGGATACAAATACAAACCAGTTCCGCCTACGCAGGCCAACGTCCCGAAATAAAACTTAACATTGATGCAACATCTAATATTTGAGAAACAGAATTCGTAAATTATTAGAGATAATAATTGATGGGATTCGTTTAACATACAAAACAAACATGCTAATTATAAAATACTGGCATAATGCCTGATACATTATCAAAATCAAATACATACCAGACTTGGCCATAAGCACCTGAACCTACAGGTGTAAGCATTTGATATCTCTCCGGAACGATCCATTCTGTTTTATTGATTTCAACTTTATGATAACGAGGCATATTATTTTCTGTTAATACTGTTTGTAGTAGAAATCAGGAATAATCTCCAAAACTCAAGGAATTCGCAGCGCAGCACAGCAGCAGACAAAATATCCTTGAACTCCAGGTGAGACGTTGACAATTTGGTTGGATCTGACATTGGCAAATATGAGGCACCTATGAGGCGGAAATTACCAACATAATTTTATTATTTTTGTCTACACATTTGACCGACACTTATTTATTCAAAATTGTAATATGTTTCAACTCTAATTTAAGAAATATAGCTATCAAATTATTATGTTGTCACTGTCAAGTCAATATAATACACAGCTGATGGAATCTTAGTTTATTGCAAATATTTTTCTTAGTGAATTGGATTTTCCTTGTGAACTAGAGGAATATAATACTTAACTATGTCGCAAACAGCGGGCGTGAAGCCTATGTCCATTGCTGGCCGTGTGGCTTCAGAAAGAGAGCGTTGCATTGGTATGACCGATGCTGAAAGAGCCTGGCGCAAGCAATGGTTGAAAGACCAAGTCCTGGCTCACAACGAACCTGTTAATGTACCTGAATACTGGAAAGAACGCACTAATCCGATCCGCCGTGTATACCGCGCTCCTTTAGACTTTATCTTCACTAAACTCGTTCCTGTGCTGGTGAGATTACATAACAAATCTAACCTAGCAATAGAGCTATGGATGTAAACAAGAAACAATATGCATAAACATTAACTTTTTTACAGGGTGAAGCGCGAGCTGTTAACTATCGCTACATCGCTGGTAAATTGGGTATAATTAGTGTTGGCATCCTCTCAATTCACTATTACTTCAAATACAATACCAATGTAAGTGATCAAATATTTTTTGTACTGTGTAATCTACCAATTTAGTATTTCTTAAAGAAAGAGATGCTTTTGGTTTATTATGCTAAATATAATACAAATAGTTAATTTTTAACTATTATTTCAGGATTGGTCTAAGAAGGGTGGTTGGAGAGTAATAAGGACTAAGCCTACAGTCCTGCCTGGCCAACCTGGTTTCCCATACAAATCTGAACGCTGTGCTGGTGCTGACTACTCTGACAGGGGCTTCAAACAGGCCCCAATATAAACAAGATTTCAAAGAAAAGTAAATCAAATTGGTTATTGGTCAGACAGCAATATCAGAAATCCAAAACCAAGGTTTTAGTTTATTGTAATGTAATAAATAGTAAATAAAAACAATACATGTTATGTTTATTCTTAAAAGTATTTTATCATTTCCTTAAGCAAAATGTATGCCTTCGGAGTTGAAAGAATGTAAGAGCTTCATAAAATCATCAATGTCCATAGTTCTAGCTCTCATCTGGTCAGCTTCACTTGCTGTCAGGATATCTTGCACTTTCTGTTTAATGTCAAAATCTACAGGTATTTCCTGGAATTATAAAAAGAAAGTAAAGTTAATATGTATAGGCAAAATATTCTATATCAATACCACAAAAAATCAATGAAATAAGTAGTAGTATGTTTAGTTTTTCTTCCCTTGTTTTTTCCCTTAATTTCTTAGAAAAAATAAAATTAAATAAGAGATAGCAAACATAATTTTTGAGATTTATGCTTTTTCTATTGTAATAAATTCAGTTGTTCCTTCTTGTAATCTTTGAACTACAAAGTTTAAGTCTTCTAGGTAGGAATGAACCAGTTTGTTTTAGACAACCATGCTATATCATAAATTTTAATATAGCTGATATTACATTAATTACCTTGTTATGAAGAGAGCAGTGCACTCTGTAGTTCTTCTCTAGCACAGCCATGGTGGTTGAATGTTTGAACACAGCTGATAGGGTCTTGTTCTTCCTTACAAATGCTATCCGAGTGAGACCATCCCATTCTACAAAGTTTATTGGAGGCGGAGGATTTCTTGGCTCTATTCTGACAACACTGGATTCTACTTTGGGAGGAGGTCTGAAGTTGTTTTTACCAACCTGAAAAATACATTATATTGGATTAGAAGTGCACTTAATATTCATATAATTATTTAGTAACTGAGTTACACACATTCAAGAGGAAACAGAATAATAATAAATATTTCAGGACATATCACACAGTGCCATCCAGCCCCATACTAAATATATGTTTATATCATGGGTAATAGATAATGGATGGTTGTACTCAGTGCTTCTATATTGAAAGAAGCAAATCTTCTATATAAAAATAATTACCTTCATCAACATATCAACTCGTGCTAATAACTGTGTGTTTATTGACAATCTGCAGAATAGTTTATCCCCAGGTTTGGCTACTAATCTCTGAGCAAATTCCTGCTGGAACATGAGTACTGCACATCTGAAGAAAGGTCTGTGCAACAACAATTTGAACACCAGTGGAGAGCTGATTTGGTAAGGAATATTTGCAACACAGATGTCAAAGAATGGTAACTCGGTTTTTAATACATCTCCGACCAATATTTGCAGTTTCGCCTGGTATGGAGTTCCTTGGACACGTTTTTGAAGTTCAGCAACCAATCTGAAAAGTAAAGTTTTTAAAAATTAATAACACATTTGAATGTATTAGGTAAGTGTTGTAAGCTTTATAAGAACTTATTGAATATTGTCTTTTTGCTTACCGTGTATCAATTTCACATGCGACAACTTTCTTCACTCTGTCCAATAGTTTAATGGTCATGTTACCAGTACCGGGACCAATTTCAAGAGCAACATCTGTGGGCCGGAGACCAGACTTGTCCAGCATAGAAGTTATGATCAATGGGTTCTTGAGAATGTGCTGGCCGAAATCCTTGTTGAATTGGATGCCTTAAAAATAAATCACATTTAAGTGCCACATATATTACTATTATTTTAATTGGGACTGTCTATAAATAAAGAATTTAGATTGAAAAGTTTATGTTGAAACATAACCTTAAAACTTATTAATAACAAATATTATTGTTAAATTATTGATGCCATACCTTGCTTAGCAATTTCATTATGAACTCGTGCCTTCTTTTCTGCTTTAATTTTAGGCATTTTGATTAACTTTTTAAGTTATTTCGTGAAAGTAAACATGCACATTTGCTTTGATGTTGAGTAATGTTACATATATATTTGAAAACAAGAGCATGTACGCTATAAATTCTGTCTTTTTTTTAAATCCTTTAAAAGTGGAGTAAGAAATAGTGTAATGCAAAGAAACGACATTATTGAGGCGATTTGGAACATCAACTTCTAATCTAATAAAATTTTGATTGATTCGTGTCTCATCTCTAATTCTTGAAAATGCAAAACGAAACGTCATCGCAGTTTGTTTGATTTGATTTGATTTTGCTTCTGGCAATACCATTTCAAATTTTGGCATGGTTGATCTTTTACGGGACCGAGTGAATAAAACCGTTTTGTGAAATTATTATGAAAATGGAGTGGAAACCTGAACAGGAAGGCCTGCGACAAATATTAACACTGCTCAAGGAGTCGCAATCACCAGATACAGCAACTCAGAGAGCCGTACAACAAGTATCCTTTTCATAATTCCCACATCGATGCTTCTATCGGCGTGGATATTTTTTATCACTTTAGGCTTCTTTCACTGTATTTGCATGCTTTTCCCGCTAGAATTACCTCTAGGCTGATGTTTGAAATCCCCACAAATTATCCAAATGGTCATAAACAGGGCTCACATTTCGCTACGACGCTTGCGATAAAATCGATTTTTCCGACATGACAGTCATTGTCAAGCTTTATTTTCCTTACAATGTATTATCAGAAACTCGAGGAACTGAACAAATACCCGGACTTCAACAACTATTTGATATTCGTTTTGACCAAGTTGGTCACAGAGGAGGAGCCCACCAGGTCACTGAGCGGCCTGATCCTCAAAAACAATGTGAAGGCGCACTACAACAACTTCATGCCGGAGGTGGCAGAGTTCATCAAGAGAGAATGTCTGTCAGCAGTGGGGGACCCTTCCCCCCTGATCCGAGCCACCGTGGGCATCATTATCACCACCATAGCCAGCAAGGGAGAGCTGACATCCTGGCCAGAGCTGCTGCCAGCACTGTGCCAGATGCTCGACTCACAGGACTATAATGTTTGTGAGGTGAGGCTTCAATACATTTATTAATAAATCAACTTTGATTATAACCTTAACAAAACATTGGTATTACAGTACAAGTAAAATGTAACCTCATATTAAATGAATTTGTTCCGTTTGACTCTATATTAAATGTATTTGCTTTGTTTAATTGCATTTAAGAGTTGTTTAAATGTATGCTAATAAATCTGTTTACAGGGAGCATTTGGAGCTTTACAAAAAATCTGTGAAGACACAGCTGAGTTCCTGGACAGTGATGCCCTCAACAGACCTCTGAACATTCTGATCCCAAAATTCCTGCAATTCTTCCAGCATTCATCTCCCAAGATCCGATGTCATGCCCTAGCTTGTGTCAATTATTTCATCATGGGAAGGACACAAGCTCTTATGGTACACATTGACTCATTCATTGAGGTAAGTGTACTTTTTGCAAATCTTTTACTGATATACTAAGGTCTTTACAACTTTATTCATTGTCCAATACATCTGTTGGTCTATAAATGTAAATGTTTTATATATACATATATACACTATAATGATCACTTACCATACCAGCATGCAAATTATGGTCAAGTGCAAACCCATTTTATGTAAAAAAAAGGTATGAAATGAAGCCAACACCAAATATGTAATCTGAATAAATCCATAAATTTTAATGTTTGCCTCATTACTACACAATGTAATTAATATATGATTGGTTTCAGAACCTGTTCCACCTAGCTACAGATGATGACTCTGATGTGCGGAAGAATGTGTGCCATGCTCTGGTGTTACTGCTGGAAGTGAGGCTGGACCGGCTCATACCACATCTACCATACATTACTGATGTAAGTTTACATACACTTATGTTTAAACATGATTGAGAATATGCTAATAACACAAAACACCATGACCTATTAAAACTCACTTAAATTTTCTTTTTAAGAAAATCTAAGTGCTTTAGACCACTGTCAAATAGCAGTGTGCTTAGCAATAGCTCTATAAGTTTAAGGTATTAATTATATATGTAGCATGGTATACTGTCCCACTGCTGGGCAAAGATCTCTCCTATTTTCATCCTCTTCTCCCCATACTGTAAACAATAAATGTATCAAATGAACAATACTTTTTTATTGTTGATCAATTTGTTATTATGTATATTTGTATTGCAGTACATGTTGGTCCGCACACAAGACTCCGAGGAGAAGGTGGCGCTAGAAGCGTGCGAGTTCTGGCTCTCACTCGCTGAACAGAATGTTTGTAGAGAGGTAAAAACACACTTTATATCATCTAAGATAATGCTTGTTAAATAGACTAATCAGTTGAGAATGCAAACAAATGATAATGATAGGATCAATTTGGAAGATTATGACAATCTCTGGGCATCATTCATCTTGATGGCGTTCATTTATCTTATGCATAAATAGATTGTTGTACTGTTGATGATGCTTTGCAGTTTAAGATTACCAAGTACTACTCATTAATGTTATGTTATTATAACAAAAGTTAATAGTTATAATACCTTTTGCAATAACGATATTCAATATTTATTATTTCTAATTACAATTCTATTTTGTAAGGCTATTACTAGTAGATGAGATGAGCAAACATCTTGCATATTATTAAATTTGTTAGTTATGCATCATGATTCTTAAAATTTTATTTAACATTCCCTATCACTCAAGTTTATACAATACTATAAATTATAGATGGTGTTTTATTAGTAGGAGTGTACTGTGTAAGTATAGTATCTAGGAAACATAAATAAAAGGAGAAGCGATATGAAAAATATAACTGTATTTTGAATCGAACCAAATCTCTTAGCGCCTATCCCGATGCCATCCGTTCGAAATATATTCGTACTTACATCTGCCTTTTGGAAGCATGTGGATGTGTATAAATATCTCAAAAACTAATGCATCGGTTTTGATACAATTACCACTGTTACCAAGGTTGAAAGATACCTTATCAGATACAAAAAAGAATTCTATTGATATCACATTCATGTTTCCGAGAAAGCGTTGACACATTTACGACGTGTTGCATACTTGTATGTATAAAAGCTTATTTAATCTAGATCACTTATGTAAATACTAGTGGACACCCATCTTCGCACCCTTCATTTTGAGGTAAAAAGTATGCCACTTCTAAGACCTCAAACTACCTACATACCAAAATCATAATGATCTGTTCAGCCTTTTTGCGTTATAAAAGTTTAAACAAACAGATAAACAGAAAAAAAATCTGCTGAAAACTGCTGAAACGTGTTCTGTTATGGATTTAAAGTATACCCAAACATTTTTTATTCTAATTTCTTTTATGTTCAGATTTTTTTACCCTATTTAGCTTTATTGTATGTATTGATTTCAAATCCTGATAATATCACATAGTACATACAGTTTGAATTCATAAACACCTTATTTAAAAAAATATATATAAAAGGGCAATATTTGCAGCCCGTTAATTAAGTCCATCTCCCTCGCAGTTCAGTTCAGTAACAGTAGAGTGTGTTGTTCAGGTGCTGGGCCCCCGGCTGGCGAGCCTGCTCCCCGTGCTGGTGCGTGGCATGCGCTACTCGGAGATGGACGTGATCCTGCTGCGCGGAGACAGGAACGATGACGCTGATGAGGAGGAGCCAGACCGGGAGTCCGACATCAGGCCGCGCTTCCACAAGCCTCGCTCGCACACCATCAAACATAATGGTAAGATTATCTCTTTGTTTTATTACATAATATGTATTTTATAAACCAAATTGTATTAAACTAGTATCTTAAATGGAAGACGAAAAATATAATATACTTGTTTTGTTGACAAGTGTTGATAATACAAACAATACCTATATTGTCCAAAAGAAGTTATACAGTTACAAGGGTAAAATGATGCTTTATTAGAGGCTCTAGCACAAGGCTTTGTTCGCGTGTGTCGTCACTCGGGCGCAGTGACTGCCGCCTGCAGATGCCGGCCGGTGGGCCGCGCTCTGCTCCCAGCGACGCCAGGTACTTCCCCGAGTAGCTGCGTAGTCGCTAACATTACATAAAAAAAACTTTCAGAAGACTTGATAACCTCCTTTTTTTGAAGTCGGTTAAGAAGTAATGTACAAAGTCTTGAACACCGTCGCAAAGCTGCCAGTTTGTCGGTTTTCTATCGGTTGCATTTCGGAGAGTGTACCGCGGAATTGCACGAACTAATTCCGCCCGCGCCCTTCTATCACCGGACGAGCAGAGATACAGCAGGACGACACCGGTTTATGGTGGAAGTTCCTAAGACCCACACGAAACGGTACGCTTCTACCTTTATTGTTCGTACCGCAAGGTTGCTAAAAACTCCCTGCCTGACTCTGTTCCCCTCGCACTATAATCCAGCGATCTTCAAAGCGAGAGTGAATCGGTTCTTATCGGGTAAGCACGCTCCATCATAGCCTTTGCTTGCTATCAGGTAAACTATGGCCAAGAGCAAACCAGTTCAAGTTAAAAAAAAATGTGATAGTTTGAAGTTGTGTATGTTTATCGTACAGCAGGCGCGGGCGACAGCAACATGTCGGGCGGCGGCGAGTCTGACGACGAGGACGGGGGCGCCGACGGAGACGACGGGCCTCTCTCCGACTGGAACCTGCGCAAGTGCAGCGCTGCGGCGCTCGATGTGCTTGCCAACGTGTTCGGAGCCGACCTGCTGCCGGTACTCTTCCCCATATTGAAGGAAACGCTGTTCCATGATGATTGGGTTATCAAGGTCAGTATCGCCTTATCTGTGATGATATTATTACTAAGTGACTGTTTTGCCCTAGTTTTAAGTCAATTTATATGTTTTGATGTATCAATGTATATCATAGAGACCCTTTATCTTTATATCTGTACAGAGCTATTGTGACCAATCAGATCAGTGCTTGTTAGAGTTATCTCAACATAACTTTCTCGATCAGCCTGCTGCAAGATCGCCTTTTTCCATTCCATTGATCGTTGTCGATTTAACCATTTCAGCATGAAAAAGTATCAAACGTTCACACAGACACGAACTTTCGCCTTTACAATATTTGTAGAAGGGTAGGACTAGGGATAGTACAAACTAGGATCAGTTATAGGATCTTTGAGTGTGATTGCAACTATATCTTCTAAATATATAAAACTCAAAGGTGACTGACTGATATAGTGATCTATCAACGCACAGCCCAAACCACTTGACTTGACCACACCGAATGATGGTAGATGTTATGACGTAGTTATCCGCTAAGAAAGGGTTTTTGGAAATGCCACTTTTAAAGGGGTGAAATAGGGGATGCAAGTATTACTTCTTAACTCGACCGATATATGGTTTCCTGCGCAGGAGAGCGGCATCCTGGCGCTGGGCGCGGTGGCGGACGGCTGCATGGGCGGCATGGTGCCGCACCTGCCCGACCTGGTGCCCTACCTGGTGGTGTGCCTGGCCGAGCGCAAGGCGCTGGTGCGCGCCATCACGTGCTGGACGCTGTCGCGCTACTCGCACTGGATCGTCAGCCAGAGCCACGACCTCTACCTGCGCCCCGTCATGACCGAGGTATGTGACATCTATTGTGTGTTAACCGGCTAGCACTGTACGTCAATAATTACGTCGAAAATTAGCTTGACAAGTCAGGACAGGGCGGCCAATCGGGACGCGCGTGCTGACTCGCTGACTCGGCCTCCTGATGAAGGAAACCTCAGTCCGAAACTTGTCGAGCTAATTTTCGACTATAGCCTGCCTGATGTTAAGCACTACTGTAGCCTAATATGTAGCACGCTTGCCTAGAAGAACCCTATATACCCTAGATTTGTAGACCTCTGGGTCTTTCTCAAATATAAAAATGTCTTTCCAGCTACTAAAGCGCGTGCTGGACAACAACAAGCGGGTGCAAGAGGCCGCGTGCTCTGCGTTCGCGACACTCGAAGAGGAGGCTTGCACGGAACTAGTTCCATACCTGGGCTACATTCTACAGACACTGGTGTACGCCTTCAGCAAGTACCAGCACAAGAACCTTCTCATACTGTATGATGCCATCGGAACGTTGGCAGACTCGGTCGGACATCATCTGAACAAGCCTGAGTATATCAACCTCTTGATGCCTCCCCTTATCAACAAGTGGAACGTGCTCAAGGATGAAGACAAGGACCTGTTTCCGCTACTCGAGGTATTGTTTTACCTTTTATTTACTATTTATGCAACTATCCAAGCTAATTTTATTAATAATAATGATAATGAGTATTACAGGTCAATACAATATATTATAGTCTATTTTAAAAATAGTATCATTAATTTAAGTACTACACTAGTACAATTCAATTATTGCAAATTGTATACTTAGTTAAAGTATTTGTTATTAAATGTCAATTTTCAAGTTTATGTATGAAAGACAAATGCTTGCTGATTTTTAGGTTAGTGTAAGTGTTACGAGAAAGTGACTAAGGCTGACTTATCAAACACTTCAAAGTGTCCTACTGAGCTTGATGACATTTAGATCACATCTGATAGGGTTGCTATTGCTACTAGCAATAGATTTTCAGTCACAGTCTAGCAGTAATGCTTTACACACTTTAAGAAAAAAATGTTAAGTAGTTTGTAAGAAAGCGTAGATTAAGTTCCCCCATAAACCAACTGGGGAGTTAGAAGTAAAGACACAATAAAAAAATTAAAAAATATGCTTTACTTACATATTAAATGTGCTTCCTCTCTGCCTAGATTAGTTTTCTAGGTAACAATATGTCTTTGTTTGTAGTAAAGAACACTTGAGTATTTAGGTCATTTCAACAATGTATTGTAAAACATCATAGCACTGATAAGTTTAGTACAGCGACAGCACACGTAGTAGACGCCTTATTATGCAGAAAACAGTTTAACATCAGATAATACATTAATTATTTACTCTCTAGGATTGATCTGTTTATTGTTTTTCACCCTTACACAAATCATAAGGTGTATTAGTTTTGTAATATGTACTTAGCACTCTTGGCTTGTTGTTTCTGTCTCTGTGGCTCCTATACTTATAAATATTTCTATTAGGTTATTTTATTGAATGCTATTGTTATTTGTTGCAGTGCCTGTCGTCCGTGGCGACGGCGCTGCAGTCTGGCTTCCTGCCGTACTGCGAGCCGGTGTTCAGGAGATGCGTGTCCCTCATAGAACAAACACTCAATCAGAATATTGTGAGTGTATGATTCATTCATTGTTTTTTTTGTCATGGATATGCTTGCTTGGTTTTGCAAAGACAATAATGATTTTAATGGCAATTAAATAAATAAATAAATAATTCAGGACATATCACACTAACCTTACGCTTGATTAATAATAGTTGTAAAGTGATTTTATACAAAGTTACCAGTAAGTTATGCAAAGCCTTTCATTACAATTGTATCAGTAATATGTAGTATTTGCCTATATATTTACGCTCTATGTGAATTGACAGGTAATAATTTGTTATTCAAATACAAAACACTGAACTGTGAAACAGTTTCAATGTCACTTGTTAATAGTGTATATGAGACCTCATATTATAAACACATGTATTTATTTTACATTCTACTCTTATTCTAATTCAAATAATGTTACTAAATTTTGAAATAATAGTCATTTCATTTATTATTACTAGCCTGTTTGATCCCACTGATAAGCAAAATCCTCCCTTCTTACAGACAGATCGGTCTTCGTCAAATGTGAAATAATAGTAATAAAGATTTTAATATCGTTCTTCTTGTCGAATGAGAGTGGCCAACTCTGGTTTCGAGAGTTTTCATACCGCCCTAAGGGCCTCTGACATGTCTCAACGACTGCCGTACTAGACAAGCAGCCAAGACCTATTTTTTTTTTTGTTTTTTTTTTTTGTATATACATATATAATTCCGAAATTTCTCAGGCTAACAGCCAAAGCCCGGAACAGTTCGAGGCCCCGGACAAGGACTTCATGATCGTGGCGCTGGACCTGCTGAGCGGGCTGGCGGAGGGGCTGGACGGACACATCGACCACCTGGTGCTCAACTCCAACCTGATGCAGCTGCTGTACCAGTGCATGCAGGACCCCATGCCCGAGGTATACCTTGTATGTGACCTTCGCTTACTAACTACCCCGTAGCGAGCTATAGACAGCGGGAAAGATGTGCTATATAAGGGAGGCTGTAGAGATGTTTTCACTAGTTGCTGTGAAATAATTATTATAATTTATTTAATTATATTAAACATGCAATTAATTTCAACGAAAGTTGCTACACTTTACCATGGTTTTACTTATGTGGGACTTGAATCTGACTTTTCTATAAAAAGTAAAAAAAAACTAAAATAAATTAAACTAGTCTCTTCCAGACCAAGTAATGGCTTCTGCGCCGTTCAAAAATGGTCACCTGCATAGTCTATTCAGGGATGCCAAGTCAACATGTATTGACTGACATTCACATCGCAGAAATAAATACATACATAAATGTGAGATAGCACAAACATAAAAACAATATTCTTATAGTTTCTCAGCATGAATTACCAATCTCTAGTGTTGGATATATTCGAAACTCGGATGTATGATTGGTTAGTGAACTGACAGAATTTGCTAATATAAATATAATAGCATCTTTCCCACTGTCTGTAGTAGGCCTACTGGACACTGGAGCATAGGGAACTTTTGTATTTGAACAAGGTAAAGTGTCCTTTCTATGGCTGTCTATAACATCTCTGCTTCGTTGGTCAAAGTTCATTTGCATTATTGGTTTACATGTATTTTAACTTGGTTAGTTTGAATTGGATTAGTTGTTTATTGGTTTGGGAACATAACAAGAATATCATTTTCTTTTGTAACTGTATAAAACATTATTACAAATTTCGGTTTGATTTTTAAAAACTTTAATTATATTACTACTTTTTTCTATTGATTTACAAAAAACAAATATTGTCTTTATTTATATTTGTTGCTATAATTGATTGAGAAATTTGTTGCAAAGCATATTTGGCACTATTATTTACGAAACATTTATTATTAACCCTTATGTTGCCAAATACTATGCATGTGTTGTATGTGACACAGCTAATACATGTCATATCATTGTTTACAGTAAGCCTATCTATCTCGGTACTACAATAATGATCAATACAGTCTCATGTACATAACAAACAGTATATAGATTCAACAATTCATTACCTCATCAAATCATTAACGAAAACTGTAAGTAAATTTTGACCACTATCAAACAGATATTAAATTGAAAATACATTTAGTAAACTAAAAACATTCTCATATCAGAATGCACTTATTATATTTCATATGACAGCGTAATCTCCAATTTTAATGTCAAATTTGACGTAAAATGGAGATTGCGCTGTCATATGAAATATAATAAGTTCATGTAGCCGCCAAAATGAAATATAACGCGTGGACAGAGTAAGATTTAAATAAGTGAAGCAATAATTTGTCTATTTTCAATTTAGCATCTCACATCATTGGCAGCTGTTCACTAACTATTCACGGGTGGTGGGTACCATGGTCCCCGGTCGACTACAACAGTAACCCGTCACATATTATCCAGGTCCGTCAGTCCTCGTTCGCGTTGCTAGGCGACCTGACGAAGGCGTGCTTTCAGCATGTCCACCCGTACATACCGGAGTTCCTGCCCATACTGGGCATGAACCTCAACCCCGAGCTGATATCTGTGTGCAACAACGCCACCTGGGCCATCGGAGAAATCAGCATCAAGTTAGGTGAGTCTCTTATAAGGAGCTTTTTTAGTGATATGTAGAGCTTTTTTAGAAGCGCCCGTAGCTCAGCTAGCGAAGGCAATCGCGTGTGATTACCAATGTTAAGCAAAGGTCGACGCGGTCAGTCCTGGAATGGGTGACAGAAAAGTGGCATTCCATTTTGAGCGCTTCCGTGGGTCGGATGACACGTTGAATTGTAGGTCCCGGCTGTACGGCAGTCGTTAAGCCTTGTCAGAGGCTCTTAGGGCGGCTTGATAAACTCTTGACACCAGAGTTGGCCACTCTCATTCGATAAGAATGGAAGAAAGAAGAGATAATGTATTCCTATTTTTACTATGGCCTAGTGAAAAAATATATTGAATATGTCATTATCTTAAGTAATAAGTAACAGTTTTATTCTGTGACAATTCACCTTAAAGTCTGTTCTATACTTGCTTGTTGATTATTTGATAAAATTACAAAAGTCTATACATATAAATGTTTAAATATTGTGTTGTCTTTATTTCAGGACAAGAAACATCAAAATATATACCCTTATTTTTGAATCAACTAGTTGAAATAATAAATAGACCCAACACACCTAAAACACTTCTTGAAAACACGGGTGAGTTACACTTTTACATATATATACATGACATATTTACAACTAATCCATTTATATACTTTGCCCAGCTCTAATAACCCTATCTGATACTAGAAAAGATATTGAAATTGACTCGTGTGTAAAAAATGTTTTAAAATATCATATCATAATGGCTAATTTTGATTGATGTTTAATAGTTATTTAAATTAGAATTAATAAATGTATGTGTGAATTGAGACAGAGTTGTTAAGACTGAGCTATACCATATAAAACTATGTTTGATTTGTCTATTGTTTGCTAAGATGATTCCAGTAATATTCCTTGGTGGCAGTTTGTGCTGTGATAATCTATGGAAATATATATTTCTATATACCCCTCACTGCTTCATATTTACATCCTATGTGGTCAATGTTAATCATCTCTATGGTTTCTTAATTTACTTTCTGTTGTATTATTGCTAACCTGAATAATGTCTACGATTAATAATGTAACGAGTGCTGTTTTCTAATATTATTGAATTGTGTTACCATTGTTGATATATTAACATTTATATTTTATTATCCTTTAATGATTTTATTGGTCAGATTGATGAGAGCAAGTGATGTGAAACACAGACGTAGATGTAATTGCCATTGCTTATTGCAGATTTATTATTTTGGGGTTGATGTAAATATAATTTCTTTTTGCCACCAAAGTAGCGCCAAACACGAAGTGTGTGCCTTGAAAGATGGCCCCCACGTTTAAATAATCTTATATTTATATGTTTAATACTAATATTCTGTAATGATACATTGTATTGCATTAGTCAGTCCACGCAGCTTGTCCGGGGCCATCTTTTGACGGGATCTGAGTACAATGCCATGTTTAAGTTCCTAGATACCTCGTCGGTACGTTGCTACGTACGGACTGTATGTTTTGATGGTTTGTTGATTTGTTTGTTGGTTTTGTTTGTTCTCGGTTGGGCCGCGAGTAGCGATTACGATCGGTCGGCTAGGTTATGTGTGCCCTCACGACGTCGCACCCGTATTACAACAATTTGTACGCCAGTGGTCTGTAGTCATTTTTTTTATTATTACTTTATATTATTACTATTACGTTTAATATTAAATAAGTTATTAACCTATATTATTTCGATTGTGGATGGTGTTTGTTCGTGGCTTATTATTAATATTCTTTTTATACGATATGTTGTTGTGATTTGAGTTAAACCGAGCATGATATACATATTTACTATATATGTACCGCAGGGCCACACTTGAGGGACACTCACTTATGGGGTGGCATTATTTTGATCATCTTGTTTTCAGTGCTGTACCTTATATGTGTTGAACACCATCCGCTTTCTAAACTATTTACTGCTAAAATTATATAATCTCTCATTCTACTATGCATAAACTATACATTTTCGATATCAAAATGTCTGAGATTTCATTACATCCAATTATATAGTATTAAAATCTTTACTATGGGACTAAAATGTAGCATATGCATAGTTGAATATTATAATTTGTCTATCCATAACTACCAGTTTCCATAAAATATTTGTGTGCCATTCATGATCACAGTCGAAAAGAAAGTCCATATTACTTAAAAGACAAATTTAGCTCAGAAAGTTTTGATCAACCAGACTTTAGTATACATTATTACTTAGGGTGCGTTCGAAATCATATGTTATAATTACCTAGAAGTAGTAACATGAAAACATAGGCAAGTTTTATATCACACTATCCATATTTTCGGTTTTACGATGAATAAAAATCATAAGATTTCAAACGCACCCTACAGTCGTTTGACATTCTGACCCGAGTTTTGCTTAGCACGTATTTTTGCTTTACAACACAGTAGATATTTTCGCATTAGCAACGAAGGGTCCGAATTTCCATCGACAATTGTATGATGCCTTTACACTAAAACAATCTATCTCGAACATTCGCAGAATGTCTAACCATAAAACTGTTTGATACTTTGACAGATTTAGTTACTTTATACATATATTCACAACGAAAATAGCACAGCATACTAATTATTTTCAGTAGCTACACTACTTTTGCAAGTATTTTATGGTTTGACTTGACTATATCAGTTTTTGATCGATACATATCTAATATCAGAATAATATGGTCATTATATCAGAGTGTGACAGATCTTTTTCTTATTATTCGCATTCAGTTAACATCTGTTATATGAGAGTTCAAAACTGTATGTCACACTTCTATATAAAATATGGTTGCGCCATGCTGCGAGAAGTTTATATGAAGCGAATGATTGAGATAAAACGTTTTAGTATACGACACTTAGTACGGTCACATACTTAAGAAATCGCGTTATAAATTAATAATTAAATTGCTTTCCTATTTTCTATTTTTGTGAGTTAAAAGACCTAATTCTGAAACCGTATGCGGCCGCCTTAAGTGTCTAAATAATTACTATTTCAATAAGCAGTCTTCTTGCGTAATTGCATACAAACTGTTGTGTTGTAAGACACAAGAACTGAAAAAGATTAAATTTATACCTCAAATTGTACATAATCAAACTAAGACTCTTCTCTAGAAAACTAACCGCTTAGGTTCTGTAGTTTAGTGAAAGAATATGTTTTCATACAATAACTTCAAAACTATAACATTTTATGTAGTTTGGTTTTCTCGGATCGTATTCTTTGTTTAGACATCTACAATTTGGACTATAAATCATCTCTTTCTTTCTCAGTTTTTTAATCTTATTTATTATAATACAACAGTTCGTAACAATGTACGCTCGGTCTATCTCAACTAGCTAGTTGAGATAGACCAAGCGTACATACATACATACGTATATAGCTATATAGAGCTGTTTTGACCTCGTGCTATCCGTAGGTGCACGTCACTGCGTAACATACGCGACAACGACGAGAAGGACTCTGCGTTCCGCGGCATCTGCCAGATGATCCAGGTGAACCCGAGCGGCGTGGTGCCCGACTTCATGTTCTTCTGCGATGCGGTCGCGTCCTGGACGCATCCCAAGGACGACCTGAAGGATATGTTCACTAAAATATTGCATGGATTCAAAAATCAGGTGTGTACTTTATATTTTGATATCTCGAAATTAGATATGTCACAAAATAGGGTAGAAATATGTTTTTTTTCTCCCTTGATATTTGAGTACGTAATAACTATATCTGATTTCACTTGTCACACTATTTATTACCTATAATAATTTGAAGGAAAGAATGATTGAAACTACGAAAAATATACCAAAAATAGCAAATGCTATTTCATGGCTTAACTTTCCGTTCTTAACTTTTAGTAGCAACTTAAGAAACCACCCTATATTAAACTTGGTTAAAATGCATTCTCATTTTTTTATGATGTCAAGTAAAAATGTGTTTGTTGTGCTTGTTGTAGGTAGGTGACGAGAACTGGCGCCATTTCACGGACCAGTTCCCCGTGCAGCTCAGCACGCGACTCTCGGCCATGTGCGGAATATAGACATTACCGCTTCGTTATGGTGAGTTTCTCTTTATTTCATGTACGTTGTGTTAGATAATTTCTTTCTTTCTAGATATGTACATAGCCAGTTCACTTCCAGTGGTGGTCAAATACCTGACTGTTAAGTATAAAAGATGAAACACTCATAATTCAGTCTCGCTTCCTCCACAACACCCTAAAATCCTATTTGGTATATCATATTAAAAATTTCCTCCCCACACCGTTTCGGATATTTGGATACACATTATGCTAATGCTGATGAATGCTTGCACCATATCTATGATTGGTTGAGGAATGTCCCATTAATGACAATGTGTTTTTTTTTCGAGACATGATGTACTTGACCATAACTAACCTGATGTTCATGGTGTGGGATGCGTTACCTAGAAATAGAATCTGTCTGCGTCATGATGTAATGTTTGTCGTGTGTTGTTGCAGGGGAACCAATGTCAGCACGGGTCGGGAGGACATTGCGGGGGGCGGGGGCCCCCCAGCGCGTAGGGACAGCACATGTGCCAAGTCCGCCCACAGCCGGCCGCGGGCCGCGAGGGGGCGCGACGCGAGCTCCGCCTAGCGCGGACTTAATGTAATTGCATGAACCTTAGTGATACTTCGTAGTTTACAACTCGGACGAGACAGCTACTGTAATGTACTAATTCGTTTTTAGTTGCGGTACTTATTTTGGGATCGTTTTTCGTGCGAAATTTTCGGGTCTCGGTTTCTTGTTACGCGTGAAGTCTCCGACGTAGGGGCTACAGTTTTGTGTAACGCGCTTAGGAACGGTTTGTATAGAAGTGCTCGTGACGTTTGGTTCGTTCGCTGAGCTGCCTGGCTCCGTGCTACATCGTGACGGCGACCAGACAACACGAAAAGACTTCTACTCGATTAGTTTAACGTTTGACTGATCTTGTTCACTGCTCAACGAGCCACACGTCTATGTTCAGTTTTCACTTGTCACTTCTTCAATAGTTTATTTCACTAATGTCTGTAATAGTTAACAGATTCGGCCGTAAAATTATTTTTGTCATGAACCACTTTCGATTTGACGCGTGTTTTCAAAAAGCATTTATCTATCCTCCACCAGTTCTCGAGTGACCTAATATATATTATGTTTCTATTATTTGTGTAAATTACAAGACTTAGTGAAATCGAGAATTTATGTCAACTGTGATTTGTGACTGGGTTTTTTTACTAATAAAATATATGTGTACGAGTATGTCGGCAGTGTAAATGTAATATACATGCTTCGGTAGGTTGTACGGACGGCTAGATTTCCTGCTATATAATTAATTATGCCAAATAATATGTTTATGTTGTATATTGTTTACTGTATTGTATGTTTGAGAGCAGGCGACTATCAATATTCTGTTTTAAATCAGCACAATAATGTACTTCTAAAATCAGTTTAATCAGTTCAGTAAAATCATATGAAATCAAGAATCCAGTACCTTCTTAATGATATATCTTTACCTATCACTCATAGTTTCAAAAGTTGATTTTTGAAAGAATGTTGATGAGTCGAATGCCACATAGTATCTGATATAAATGTAATATTGACGTGAATATTATTGTTAGTGAAATTAATGTATATGTAAATACATATTGCGATGTATATTATTATATTCAAGTAAAATTGTTATTTTATGTTTTTTAAAAGCAAAAAGTCTGACTTTAAACACTTGTTGGAAATCATTTTTCTCATTCAGATAGTAAGATCTGAAGTGTAGTAGTTCCTGGGAACAGGTTTTTATTTTATGAAATGTCGGATAAACTCATTCTTAGTCGTAATTTACTTTGCTCCAAAGTAAAGTGTCTCTAACGTGTGCAAATAAATTGAAACTAAGGTTTATTCGACTTTTCTGTCGCAGGAGGGTATTAGTACTAAATTTGCAATAGCAAGATGCAATTGTGGGATCATTATAATTTGTCGGGGATATGCAAGTTATTGAACATTCCGTCAGATCTAAATTATTTTTTGGCCGTTTGCGCCGTCGTCTTTGATTAATCACTTGCGTGTTGTTAATTTCGTAGTGTATCTTATTTGAGAATTGGTAACGTGCGTGTTATTCGTATTGATGGTTAGTGTGTAGTCCTCGGTCCCTAGATCCAGTTCCTATCCCGAGTATTCCTGAGTCCTGTCTAGTCCTGTCCTCGTCTAGTGCCCCGGCCGGCGGCGTGCCTCTTTGCAGAACAACTTACTGTATTATTATATTTTATTGTGTATCATACAGGGGAAGCATACCAATAAAAAGCTATTTTATATGCGAGAAAAAACGTATTCATTAGATTTGTAGGTCCCATCTAAACAACACGTTCAGCTATTTGTGGTCTAGTTTGGCGTCAGTCTTGCAAGATATAAAACGCGCCTCACCTCGGTACCCGTGAAGGTAACAAATTACTTTTGTGCTTTATTGAAACAAATTTGAAAAACAATATTTATTTTTAAGTAGAATTAATTTTCTAAAAATGTACGGGTCGGCTCGTAATTTATTTTTAAGGCTAGTAGGCGATATATTCTCATTTTTAGTTATAATAGATTTTGTTTATAAAGAAGCAGTAAGTGTCGCGTGGTCGGCGGCACGCGGGGCATCCCCTCCCGAACGTCCTCAGGGACGAACATTTGTGATGTCGATATTTTTGTAGGTTGTTTGCGTCGTATATGATATTATCGTGTTTTATTTATAAAATATTACATTATATTTATATGGTATGTACTAGTTATTTTTTGTAATATATGTAAAGATCTATAATGATTAGGCATATGTTATTTATATTTGACAATCTCATTGTCGGCATGCATTCATGTGATGGATACATTGATAGCTTCCTTGTTTAGTTGCAGTTTGTTATATAAATGTCACAGAGGATGAAGTCGCGCTGTCGTCAGTAAATTGGCACAAAATATTGGTATCCTTGCTAGAGATAGAAATACCCACTTGTTTAATGTGTAATGAACGTATTTACAATCAGTACCTATAACAGTTTTGATAAATTGTATATCGACAATGTGATTATATTTATATGTATTTTACATTCTGATATTTTTGTCATACTTATATGTAATATTAAAAATATCGCCATTTTATAAGAAGAATAATTGAATAACAACATCGTACATATTATGAATTATATTTATTTATTAAAACATGAACTAAATATAACTTATATTCCATCTTAAGTCATAAAATCGCTATTTTCTTCTGGTATGTGGTTTGATCAACATCGCCAGACCGTGATCAACATCGCCAGACCGTATTGTATTGGACATAATGATTATTGCACATCAAGGTGATCGTGTGAGTATTATTTGTAACAAAAGTTTGTCTTCAGTAGTTTAATGCATTACATTGTAATACTGGGAACTGTTACAGTCTGTAAATTAAGAGTAAAAGTATAATCAGCTTGTAACTAAACTGAGTACAGATTGCACCGGGCAGGAATTAGTAGCTACCTCTATGGCCTAATCGGCTTCACAAAATAAACAAAATATAAAAATAATGTATAATTTTGTAAACATATTTGGAGTTTTATATAAATTAATAAAAAATACTATAATCTGTACTCACTTTATTGCAATCGTGTTACTGTACTTATTGGGTGTCAAAAGTTAAACAGTTTATAAAAAATATATATACAAAAGTTCAGGTTGTAACACAATGACCTCACAATAGAAATTCTTTTTCCATACATTTCGTTAATAAAAGCACTCATTGTTCGACAAAATGAATAGTTTCATTTCATTATTACTTCAATTAATAATACTAGTAATATATTTAGGACAAATAGTAATATGGCATAGTTTTTAAATAAATAGATTAGTTACCAGGCATGCAATTCAGACGGCTAAAATATATCGCAGGGGACAACTGTCCACCAAGCCAAGAATGGCAATTTTTTGTCTATTTTTATCTCCATGTTGGTGACTGTCCGATAAGCATAATTTTTCCATGAAAATAGCATGGGTCTCGAATCGCACTATAAAATCCAATGTTCATGTAACCTATTGCACACCGATGATAGATTCAATAGAGAACGATAGCTTCTGCCGCTGTGGCTGCGTCGGTATCGGTGCGTAGGTAGTGAGGAGCGCTGCGAGCAGGTTCCTACAGAGCAGCGCGTGGGGCGGGGCGGGGGGCGCGGCCGCGGGGGCGAATGTGCGCTCCAGCTCTGCGTCCGCGAACGCACGGCGCCGGCGCACGCGCTCGCACCACGCGCGCTCGCCCGCCAACACTCGCTCGTCTCCTGGGTAACAGAATGGTTCGTTAGAAGTTGTATCAAGTAATTATTAATTATCCAGTAATATATGGTAAGCGAGTGTGGCTCAGCGGTTCCAGTGTCTGCTTTTCATCCAGACGCACCCTGGTTCGAATCCGGAATTATGCTAATTTGGAAATATGCTAATAAAAAACAGCTGTTTTATACAAATGTTCCCAAAAAGCCCTTGGACAAAATGTATCGAAAATCAAACAAATTTTACGCGAATTTCATGATA
>OZ026813.1:10240306-10270462 GCA_964023185.1 Macaria liturata | reverse complement strand
GTCTATTTTTATCTCCATGTTGGTGACTGTCCGATAAGCATAATTTTTCCATGAAAATAGCATGGGTCTCGAATCGCACTATAAAATCCAATGTTCATGTAACCTATTGCACACCGATGATAGATTCAATAGAGAACGATAGCTTCTGCCGCTGTGGCTGCGTCGGTATCGGTGCGTAGGTAGTGAGGAGCGCTGCGAGCAGGTTCCTACAGAGCAGCGCGTGGGGCGGGGCGGGGGGCGCGGCCGCGGGGGCGAATGTGCGCTCCAGCTCTGCGTCCGCGAACGCACGGCGCCGGCGCACGCGCTCGCACCACGCGCGCTCGCCCGCCAACACTCGCTCGTCTCCTGGGTAACAGAATGGTTCGTTAGAAGTTGTATCAAGTAATTATTAATTATCCAGTAATATATGGTAAGCGAGTGTGGCTCAGCGGTTCCAGTGTCTGCTTTTCATCCAGACGCACCCTGGTTCGAATCCGGAATTATGCTAATTTGGAAATATGCTAATAAAAAACAGCTGTTTTATACAAATGTTCCCAAAAAGCCCTTGGACAAAATGTATCGAAAATCAAACAAATTTTACGCGAATTTCATGATAGCTTGGAGTGTTAGACATATTGAAAGAGTGAAATACAGAGTTATTGATATTTTAAGCCTACTTTATTTAATTCGCTCGTACATACACAGTACAGCACAGCAGCTCTGTGGAATTCACTCCCGGAGTCTGTATTTCCCTTATTTTACAATCTGAATGCCTTCAAAGCACGAGTGAATAGGTTTCTTCTGGGCATGCGTGCTCCATCTTCGATTTCACCGTCGCTTCCCATCAGGCGAGGTGCAGTCAAACGTAAGCCCATATAATGTAAAAAAAAACATCTATCCGACTTGACGAACCCCAAAAAGTTAGCCCACTGTAAAGTGAATGTTTTCATAATTCAAATACGCAGTATGCCATTTAGAAGGACACAAAAATCGATGTACCTATGAGTTATGTTGTGTTGGCAGGCTGGCGGCACGCACATGAGTCGCCGCGGGCGGAAAGACATGTTTACAGTCAACAGTATTGCAACCCGACACCGCACAAAGAGCCGCCCCCGCCTTCTCTTGTAAAACAATCTTCACACTTTTTTACAGCCCATAAAAATAGTTAAAAGAGATTCTAGTTTTTGTTTTAATAGACAGTGAAATGTTGCCGAGTGTTGGATGACAGCTTTTGTTCTGTAATGAAGCGGGGACATTTTCAAACGACGTTAACATTTTTTATTGCGACCGTTCTATTTCGGTTCGACGTGAATATTACAAATTGAGCGTGTCGTTGTGAAAGGCAGCTGTTAAATGTCTATCCATCAAACAAAATTACTTTATTTTCATTTTACCTCAAGCGCGTGAAGAAATAATTTCTAATTTACTGTCTACAACTACTTACAATGTATAAAAACGTTGGTCACAGAGATAGAAAAGTAACTAAAGGATACCTGTTTGTTTAAAAAAATTGTCTTCGATATTTTTATATTTAGTTATTAGAATAACCCTAATCACCCTAATTAGTAAGGTATTTTTTCTTTTTTTCTACTTAGATAGGGTAGGTATGTTAATAGCGAGTGTGGCTGAGCGGTTCCAGTGTCTGCTTTTCATCCAGACGCACCCTGGTTCAAATCCGGCCCTACACCAATGACTTGTATTTTCAAGTTATGTGTGGATTTTCACTCGCTTTACGGTGAAGGAAAACATCGCGAGGAAACCGACATGGTTGAAGACCACAATATCCGAGGACATGTGTCTTCCGTGGAAGGACTTGGGCGCCCACCACGATGTATCTGCCCAAGAGAACCTAACGAATTATTTCTGCGGGGGAGTCACCTCCCTCAGTCATGAGGAAATACGCCTCAAGAGAGATAGGAATGATACTTTAGGGTTTCAATATTTTAGAGGATAGACCATCTGTCGGAGAAGCCCTTGTCGAGATTCAGTGAATACCAACAACGAGACTTCTAACTGTTCCAATTGTTCATTACTAAACAAAACAAAACAAAAGCATTCCACACAAAAACAAAAGCTGCCCAATTTTAACTCTCTCAATATTGTAAAGTAAATATTGACTCAGCTAATTCGCATTTAGCGTTTCAGTGTGAAAGGAAACAGTATGGCGGATGGGTTACTAAGATAATAAAGAGAAGAGTGGCGCGCGCGCACCCCGCCGGCCGCTGTCAACGTCAGCGCAACAAAAACAAGGGATAGTGTTCGCGGGAAACCGCGCACATGAGACCGACACTGATAGCTGTTAATTGGAAGTGCATGGCGGTTTAACATGGACTGAACACGTATAGGTATAGTAACTAACGCGTTTAGTTCATTAAAATGAATAATAATAATAATAATAAATATTCCGGGACATTGCACACAGCGAATATTAATATATATATTATATTATATTATTATTATTGAATAATTATTCAACAATTTTTTTCCCATGCCAACGTTCTTACATTCCATTTCCATAAAATTCCATGTAGGTACCTATGTACCTATAAAGTACCTATATACCAAAGCATATTAAAAACCTTACAGTCAAATTGACAACCTCTTTTCTAAGATTGATAAAGACGTAACGGACGCGTAATCTTCGCATACCTAGGTAAGTATGTGTTGTTGGTGGTTTTTGTAATCAGTGGTATTGTAGGTACGTTTTTTACGTTGTACCGGTTTACGTCTCAATACAGTAAGAACAGAGAGTGAACAGAAACCATTAACTCTACACTTAAAAACCCCCTAATATGTATTATAGGTAAATAGAGAATTTATATCGCTACATTGCACATGCTCAACATAAATATAAACTTAGGTAAGTTTCATATAGGCAATCATCTTATGCCTTTCTTTCCGGTTCGGCGAAATCAGCATAACAAGAAACAAGAGTACAGTCCTTTAACATTGTTTAGTTGTAAGTAATCGCTTCTAGCAACAAGGCTCCAGATTAAGACAAATTTAAAGTTTTGTTCTGGGTTGTGAGTTGATTTATTAACTGCGTGGTGTTTCAATAAAGTACTTAAAATAAAATAAAAAATCAGGACATATCACACAGCGCCATCTAGCCCCATACTAAGCTTACGCTTGTATCATGGGTAGGTAGGTACTAGGTAACGGATATAATACATATATACCTATACTTTTATTTTGTAAATACATACTTATTATACATAGAAACGACCAGACTCAACACAAATAATTATAAATTTAAATGTTCATAATTATTTGTGTCATGCGGGTATCGAACCCGCACCCTTAGATATAGATAGGTACTTATACCCCGACCAAAAAGTGTAGAAAATGTGGCGGCGCCACTTGTAGTAATTGTTCAATTTATGTCTCCTTTTCCTGGCGATTACACTGTTGTGATCACAAAAAAAAGTTATACTTTTGTCTCTCTACAAATTTTGAAAACATTCGTGATTGTAGAAGAAGAATTAAGAAATAAGTTCTATTTCTATACTTTTTGGTCAGGGTACCTATATTTTATTTTCTATCTATCCATCGACCTTACCATTAGTGTTGTACAGTGTATGCGCGGGCGCAGGGTAGGCCCTGGTCATCTGCATGCATCGCAGCCGCGCGCGGTAGGCTCGCTTGCGGGCTGCCAGAGCAGCCGCCTCGCTGTCTCGGCACTCCGCCCCGCCTGCGCCCTGCTGACGGCGCAGGGCTACCTAACAAAAATTATAAACTACTTAGTAAACTAGAAAATATGTCGGTGCCCTTTGTAGTACTTACCTGTTAAATTTATTTGTCGTTTTCCTGACGATTAGGTATATTACACTGTTATGACAACGAAAATAAAAAGTACTTAATCATTTTCATTTTGAATTTAATCTGAAAAGATTGCAAAATATTTATATACTTAAGTACTTACCTACTAAAATAAGTAGTGAAGGGTGAATCGATTCATATCGGGTCAGCACGTTTCATCTTAGACCATAGCCTTTGCTTACCATCACGCAAACTATGGCCAAGTGCAAACACGTTTTAGTTTAAAAAAAGTACATAGGTAATCTTCAAGTTGAAAGTTAATGCAACCTGTCCTTATGATATAGTATAGTCTTTGTTACGTATAAAATATGAAAATAATGATACTGTATCACTAAATATATAATTAAGTAGAGTTGGAACTAAAACACAAGTTATAAAATAAAAAACTACAAGTGAACGGAAGAGAAAACTTTTGGACCATACCTACTTGGAAAGCCGAAATCTGAATATTTATTATGCAAAATGAAAAAAAATAATTTAAAATATTACCAATATGGTATAAAACTTGGTTGGACCAACTTTTATAAGTGGCACAATAACCATGAAAGTTAGATTTAGCAAAGCACTAAATTTTTTAAACTACATAATATTGGTTTGCACTACATCCCAGTTCGCTTTATGGTAAGCAACAGCAAATAATACATTTAGTAGAAGTAAATAAACCAATTCCAGTTACCTGTGCAGCCATGACTCTCTGCCGCTCCAACACAAGTAAGCACCCGGGGCAGCGACAGTCTCGCCAGCGACACAGTCGCTTGTGGCCCTTCAAGCACGAGATCACGCCGTGGTTCCTGCACCGCGCACACTTCGGCGTCCGTAGCGCCTTGCGACCTTCCTCACCCTCACTCTGCATACTGCTACTCACATCTGACACCACACGACCGACACTCACTCATGTTCTCACTCAAATCAGAGATTGACGACTCTCAAGTATAATACAATCCGGAGAACGGGACGCCCCGCCTCGAATCGAACGATCTCACCCCTCATTGGTCAATATTTTCAAGGGGCGGAGCTTACGATCTCCTTGAGAATAGTTCTAATTTTCTTAGTAAAATGATACATTTCATGTCCGAGATTTATAAGTTTCTATTATGTTATTTTATTGTTTGTCTTTTGATATCTTCAAAGGACGATAAATCTAACTGGCGATTAAAGAATACTTTTAGTTCGGCGCTGTTTGCCAAGGATTTGTAATACTAAACTGCCCCATTTGACGTTTATGTAGTTTCTTAGGAATGCACATAACTTTTTTGTTGCGGAAATGGGGAATTAAGACATATTTTGCAAATATTAAACTAAATTATACCCTACTTAATTTGTATTAGCTACCTTTTATAAAAATAAAACGTTTTCTTAAGGGCCTAAGCTATCGCTTTGAGCTATTTTCATTTTTGTTCGTGTATATAGAATTTTCTGACTATGTATGTATAACTATCTAGTGATGTAACGAATGTCATTTTTTAAACATTTGCGAATGCGAATGTTCAGTTTTTTTTTAATTCGGCGCCAATCGTCTATATCTTGATGGCAGTATAAACGAAGTGCGTTCCGTTTGTAGTTTGTTATGAGAATTTATATTATAAGTAGATTATTGTAGGAGAAAAATAGCTTTATCTGATTATTATTTTTAGTTTTATTTAAGAAGATGATTGATTATATATTATTAAAGTGTTATGTGATAGTAAAAACTGATAAAAAGTTCTTAGAAGAATTTGTTTTTGTTAGTTTACTTATATTGCATTTATTGCATTATATTATGTATATTTTGACTTATAAGTTCCAAAGCAAATTTTATTGTTAAGCTTCATTGCCCAAAGTAAAGTAAAATATGTAAAGACGTAATGTCAAGGCAAATGATAAAGTGAAGTGAAGACTGATAATATGATTGATTACGAGGTTAATCTACTTTTTCTTGTATTAAAAGACATAAGAAATGAATTAATTTTAATTTTATTAACCTACTATCATGTTCAATTTGTTTCTTTTTTCTGATTTTCATATTCGCAAAACATTCGCAGAATTTTGCGAATGCGAATGCGAATATTCGTTACATCACTAGTACATAGGTCCTTTAAAAAAAAATATACATAAAAATATACAATAGACAGAACATAGCATAATACTTATGGACTAGTAAATAAATCAAAGGCATAATTCTGTTTTGTTCCGATAAAAATACGTAAGTACCTAACATAAAAATATTGTCACAAAATCGGAGTTAGCGAAGAAAGAAACTAAATATGTACAAGTGCTGATCTAGTTGCCACTACAATCCAATTTAGCGGATGATTGCCAATTAACTCTCGGGTTTCAGCAGTGACCACCGCACCGTATCAACTTACGATAAAGCGACTTATATCTATTATTTTACTTGTACTTGGATAAATTAATAACTTGCTTGGCTATTATTTTCAATTTCATCAACTGCTCGAAACAGTCGTGTGATTTAAACTTTCATTGGAAAATGAGCGAAAGTAATCACGACCGGCACGATATTTTTTTTCTTCTGTGTTATATTTTTACAAAGATAGTAATATTTATTTTGAGCAATGCCTGTAAGTTATATGTGTATAAAAAATCGGAACAGATTTTTTTTAAATCATCTTTTAATAAGACTTGCAGAATATATATATTGTAGGAGCTAAACGTAACGCTCATACAACATGCATACCTAAAAGTTACCTAGATACAGCAACATTAGCACAAAATTAGTACTAAATGAAGCATCACTGTTTCCCCCAATTAAGAGCCAACACAAAGTTCGTTTGAGGCGTGTAAAGCCGCGGCGTAACCAAGGGAGTCTGTAGATATCGTGTTTCTTTCATTTGCCGCCTCAGTGCATTTGATTGTGCAATCTGCAGCCAACAATCCGACACATTGCATTGGATCTTATGATCATAACGATATAATTAAACCCTTATGTGAGATAAGGATACGCAGTGGAGCGGATGAAAACAATTTTGATATCATTTAAAGGTTTAATATAGAGCATACGTCTTAAATGTCTAGATTAAGCTTATAGTGCAAGTGTATATTTTTCACTTAATAATATGAAATACTGATTAGAATAATTCAATTAAAATGTATCTTGGGATGACACAAAAAACGGTACGTGAAACATGGATAAAAGTACAAAATAGAAATAAAAATGTGTAACTCTGCCGTACAAAATATTACTTATGTACCTTTGGTAATAATTAATTAAATACAGCTTAACAGATAATTTAATGAGATCTTTTTAAGACATCGCGATATTTCAATCTTATATTTTACAATGCGAACACGGTATCAGACACTAATTTATCTTGATCAAAACATTTCTCCAACCACTCTTCTGAAACTATAGCAACTCTTCTGTCTATTTTATCTTTTATTTCTTTCACACGTTTCGATTCTATAGTTTTAGGTACAACGACATGTGTAATATTAGAATCATCTATTTCACAAATATTACCTCCGAACATCTTTGATTTTAAAGCTAGGATACTGTTTTTGCCGTTTGGTATATGAATGGAGCAAGGCCTTAGGAATGATAAAGGATTTGTGTCACCGAAAAGCTCCTTGTCTAAGTCCAACATTTCTTGAGTTGTCAGGTATATTTCTGGTTCCTGGGGACAAAATATTAGACTTACAGAAGCTGGTATACGTTGAAAAATATCTCTATCTCTCTTGAGTCGTATTTCCTCATGACTGAGGGTCGTGATTCTCGCGCAGAATTAATTCGTTAGGGGAGTTTTCTTGGGCAGATACATCGTGGTGGGTGCCCAGGTCCTTCCACGGAAGACACAATATGTCCTCGGATATTGTGGTCCTCAAACATGTCGGTTTCCTCACGATGTTTTCCTTCACCGTAAAGCGAGTGCAAATCCACATCTACCTTGAAAATACAAGTCATTGGTGTAGGCCGGAATCGAACCAGGGTGCGTCTGGATGAAACTTTACGTTACGTGGTGCACCGTTGAATAATAGCAGTCGGCAAATATCATTTAACATATAATATTCGTAATTATATTTGAAAATGAAATTGTGAATGCCAAAGTCTCTAATTTGTTACAATGTTAGTTCTTTTTCATTTGATATGGCTTTTGATATGGCTACTTTTATATAAAATTAAATCGCGTAACACCGCGGGACATCAGTAATACTCGCAAACAAACAAATACTATTCATTCTCTGATAAGTTTTATTGATGCCATATACACTACCTACATCTTTACATATGTACCGACTCGTAATTTGTAACACTTATGGCGTTGCAAGTATGTACCCGCCATATCATACGACAGAGAATGCTTGCTAAAATTAATTTCAGCCTTCAGGCGGCTAATAAAAAGCGTTTAGTAAAAGTAACAACTCACATCAACAACCATCTTCATCAAACACCGCTGCAGCGATTCCTCCGTGGCTTCCTTCATATAGCTATCGCCGTGGGGGTCGTATTCCCTCGCGCATTGCAATCTCGTCTCTCTCTTCATGGTGATAAGGTCGAGAGGGACGAGGCTGTATGGAGTAGGGGAAGGGGAGAGAGATCTCAGCCAGGCCGTGGAAGCGATGTCGGACTCACCCTGAAATTAAATATTTATTGTCTGGATACTATGTGGTAAGTATACCACCTAGTGGTACCATCTTTACTCCTTAGTAAAAAAAAAGATAAATGATTTTATTTGTAAACAGGTAATTACAATTATAGTACAATTTAGCGTTGCTCTGCTTTCTACTGTAGTGTTGACTGTGTTGTAGAAGGCAGGATCTTTCAGGGGATCAATTTGTTTACAATTTAAATATATTATACTAGATATACTACACAAAAACATGTGGCTATCCTTAACTAACCTAGCCTAAATATACAAAGTATCACTTAGTTTAGAAAACAAATTAAATTGTATAATAGTGAATCAATACGTTGGGGGAGATCTCTTGCGCAGATCGTGATGGGCGCCCATTGCCACGGATGACAGGTGTCCTCGGAAATTTGTGCTCTTCAAACATGATGGGTTTTCTCACGATGTTTTCCTTCGCTAAACCGAGTGCAAATTCACACGTAACTTGAAAAACAAGTCATTGGTGTAGGGCTAGTATTTGGACCGGGATTGTCAGATTCCTGCCACTACCTTATAAAATGTTATATTCACACTAACACTTTAAATAGAATATGTATGTATGATTCTGTTTTATAAGTCAGTTAATGAGTTTCTACTTGTATGGGTGTACAATGTACATGTATATATTTAGGCCCTCAGGGCGGCTTGATAAACTCTCGACACCAGAGTTGGCCACTCTCATTCGATAAGAAGAAGAACATATATAAGTGTACCTGAGAGATGAGGTTCCGAGCGCGGTACGTTGGTCGCCCTATCACGTTGCACCACGTGTCTGCACCTATGAAATATTTTTTAATACAATATGAGAAACTAAAAAGAAAAAAAACTTTCAGAAGACTTGATAACCTCCCTTTTTTAAGTCGATTAAAAATAGTCATTCTTGGTTACAATTCTAAGTTATGTTTGTCTAATTAGCAGAGGAGATTGTTATTATTTATTTAAAAACAGATTAGAACATTTGACGAGTACATGCAATAGTAAATAGGTTACCTACCTGGATTTGCTACAACTTTTCCGCCATGCGACTCGACGATTCTGATGAGCTCCTCTTTTGTACAATCTTCATCGTCTGACAAAATGCAGATCTTCTTTCCTTTTAGAGCCTGCGACGGAAATTATCCATTGAAAAGACATCTACATGCATCCTTATAAGCAATCATTCGATAATTATCGAATCTTATAATTACAATTATTAAGTAACTTCATTTTATGATATCAAACGTAGATAGGGGACCGTGAAAAGGCTAAGACTCTCATGTACATATAAAACCGTGGATAAAAAATAGCCTTTATGTTATTCCAGGCTAAATATTTCCAAATTGGATCAGCGGGGTGTGAAGGATAAATTTTCGCTTTTTCCGCTTCAAGTCCGTCAAAGCGTGAATCAAATTAGAATATTAAAATACCTGTTTTAAAGATATTTTTAAAGCAGGGTTTAACTGCAATACAGGAGTCTTCAATTCTAGAGTTAATAGGTATCTTCTAGGTAAGCGAGTTACACCTGCAGCAATGCTTAGCATCAGGCAGGTTGTAGTCAAACGCAAACCTATCCCCTGTAAAAAAATATCTTATTCTTCCATGGATATATAGGTACCTGTGAAGTGACTTCGACATCCCCCGCCGATGTTTTCTTGAGTTCGTCAGGTACTTGCGGTACGTTGGTCATCCTCTTCTTCCTCACTTTCGACTCCGAGTCTGCGATCAGATCCTCACCGATTCTCTTCGTGCTCAGCTTCACGACTGGCCCTGCGCTCTGGTTAACAAACGTATTCAATTACTTACAATACGTAGGTTTTTTTTAACAAGGAATGGGTTTGCACATGGTATATTATATTACTTTATGGTTTGCACTTTACCGTAATTCTCCTGGTGGTAAGCAATCATTACGGTCTAGGATGGAGCGTGCTTACCCAGTTAGAACCGATTCACTCTCGCTTTGAAGTAGGTATCTAATTGTTATTATAATTATCGGTATTATATACACACAACTTTTGGGCAATTGATTACAAGGCCACCAGAAGCAATATACAAGCGTATTTGTTAATGGAGGTGGGAATTCCTGTTGCTGTGTAAGTTATGGTATATCTTTTGTATGTGTACAAAGAAAACTTACTGGCCTTTAGATTAAGTACACTGCTATAAATTGTTGTCCCAGATTCCAGATTAACGCGTGTAATACCGCGGGCTGCTGTTAGGACTCTCAATATTAGGTACTTTAAATTAATTAAATACTTACTTCTACAAGTCTATTGAAGTCCTGCAACGTCATGATGTCGTTCACCGGCTTATCGTCTCTCAGTCGTTTTATCCGCGGGAAGCGCAACGTGTACGGCGTCCCGAAGTCGGTGCTACGGATCAGCTCAGTCGCTCGAACCTGGTGGACGAAACACGACTTTATCCCTTGAGTATAAAATTGGTTTTGCGAAACATAAATTTATCGTAATCAACTTGGTTTGGCTTGAGTCTTTCTATGAGTATCGAGCACTGATATAGGTACTAACTAGCTAGATTTATCTATACATATCCAATTTCCTGTCTTCCATAAGATCTTGTAGAAAACTAAACTAATCTACAGGACTATAGAATATTCCGACGGCACTCAACAGTAAATTTTCTTCTTGTTCAGGATCATGACTAAGGCAGATGGTAGAGTTGTTACGCTGGAAACAATCTATCATGGATCATGGATCATGGAGAAGTTCATACTCTAGATTCATTTTCTAAAACTAAACTAACCTGCAGAACTATAGAATGTTCCGGAAGCACCCAGTAGTCAGGTTTGATCTTGTTGAAGGCCAGTGCGGGGGGCGGCGGCGTGTGGCTGGCCAGCTTCCAGTGCTGCATGAGCAGCTTGCAGATAGTCTCGCGTTGTTCGTACGTGAGCCCTGTGGCCACGCGACCGATGCACACCCAGCGGATTGGTTTCTCACCTGAGAACATACAGAATTGGCATTGACTGTCTCTGTGAACTTGGCACACGACTTTTGATATTGGATGGATGGATTTAAGTCCACTGAAATATTTTGACACGCAATTTAACGTAAAGCCTTATTAACCGACTTTAAAAAAAGGATGTTACCATGTCTTCTGAATGGTTTTTTCTATTATGTGTAGCAAGACCGACAAGAAATCGTTTGATTAGCCGCATATTGTAAAAGAAATTCCAACATGTTTTTTTCTCTTATGTAGAAAATGGTTTTAGTCAACTTGTGTGTGAAGATATTAAGTCTTGTGTCTTCTACATTAATGAACATCATAGACATTTGATCAGATCATCACCATTATGCCTGTAGAACAACTTCCCCGAGACAAGCCGAAATTGGTAGGTATTATTTGTGACATCAACGAATGGAACTCTCTCCTAGGCATAATAAGTAAACCACCGGCATTATACATCATATATATGTATAACATACATATGTACACTACATACATAACATACACACATTAACAGAATATTGCTATTATAAATATGTACGGCGATTAGATACTAACCAGGTTGACAGTCAGCGACGGCGAGCAGAAAGCTCTTGGCTAACCCTTGTCGCTTGTTCTCAGCCGCGTCCACTCCTATTATCACCAGGTCTAAGTCATCCATAACGCCATCTGTGTACTAAGCAAGGGAAAATAGAGTTGGATTCTCAAGTTACGCATCCAATCAAAAAATTTTGTATAGAAAAATTAAAATCGCTTGTATTAGGTACTAGATGGATGCGGATGCCATACAAACATACTTTTCTTTCGTAATTACATACTAAAAAATAATAATAAGTAACCACAATTTTCAAAAATTCATAAATACGTGTTATGCGAGAATCGAACCCGCGCCTAGCTAAGCTAACAGGGCAGTCAAAACAGCAGAGCAATTACCAACATTAGAAATCTTTCGAAAGATAACATTCACTATGGCTTATTTGTTTTATTCTAATCAAGTGACCTATAATAATAATAAAACACTATTGAATTATTCATTAGATTCAATGTAGCGGACCATTTTAACATTAGATTTTAGATTCCAATCTAGTGTTCCGTTTTAGCAATACCTTTTATAACTAATAAATAAAAATAAAATAAAAATAGCCTTTATTTCCCTTCATTCAATAATAAAATTACAAATTTATAATGTTATTAATTTACTGTTTAAAATTACAATATGTTTGTCAGATTTAGTTTTAAGATTATAATTATTGTCAAGTAATTTTCATAATGTCAAAAAATAATATTTATGTACATGCGACGTCAAATTTATATTAATAATATTTAAGGGATCGTCCAACTTTGGACGTAGGCCTCCTCCAACTCATGCCATGTGCTCCTCGTCTTTGCTGTTCTTGTCCACAGTTTTCCCGCCACCGCTTCTATATCGTCTCTCCACCGTCTGACTGGTCGTCCACGCTCTCTCCGTCCATCTCTTGGCTCCCAGTGAAGTATTCTCTCTGTCCACCTGTTGTCTCTCTGTCTCGCTGTATGCCCCGCCCATTTCCATTTAAACTTGGCAGCCGTCTGAACAACATCGGTCAATTTAGTTTTCTTTCTGATGTCTTTACTATCGATGCGATCTCTCAGTTTTATTCCTAGCATACTTCGTTCAGTTGCTCTTTGACAGTATAAACATTGACTACGTAATAAGTTACACATATCTGGGACAAAATATCGAATTGACTAACCGAACCGAAAAAGAAGTGGACCGGCGAATATCCTTGAGCTGGAAAAAGTACTGGAGTAACAAGGAAATCTTCAAAGGCAACTTACCTCTCCGTGTAAAGAAAAAGGTATTCGAATCAAATATAATGCCCACTCTCCTGTATGGATGTCAAACTTGGGCCCCAACAAAAGAAACAATAAAAAAAAACTTAGATCTTTATAACTAAACTAACTATAAAATGACTGACCTCAGGTTTGATTTTGTACCAGCCTGCGTTCCTCTTGTTAGCGATATAGCAGGACTGAGTATCCTTCACCACGATACCCTCGTCTTGGTTGTCTATCGCATTGTTCAGAGCGTTTAGTATATCCGAACTGGAAATAAAAATTGTATCATTACCTATGTTATAGGTTTATGTTTGACAATCCAGCAAGCCCCATAGCTATAAGTTATTATAATTTTATCTTATAAGACTATGCAATGCATCTCCATCCACAATTTCAGATCATTTATAACAATGCACACTAAAGAAATTCGAACGCACAGAAATATAACTAAATCGTAATCTTCCATGTAAATATGCAACTTCGTCGCAAACTTAAGGATACGTTTGAAAATTTTGGAAAATATATGTTAAAACAAAAGATCTTACCTTCCCGTGACGATCTTCCTCGCACTATGCACTATAACCCCCGGTTTGTCAATAAACATGGCATCCAACAGCTTGAGTCGCTCACTGAGTTTCATCCCTCCCTTTTCCTCAGGTCCCACGAGACTACGGCCGTTGAAGTATAAAATATCGAATGCACAGAAGCAGGGTTGGAATCGAGAGTTCTCCGTCAACTTCTTCACGTCGAATGCCATGCCTGATGAGAATTTTCAACTATGTTAAACGCTATACTTAGTAGCTAATTACATAAATACATTTTCGAGGATATTACACACAGCGCCCTCTAGCCCCATACTAAGCAATCGTTAGCGTACCCAATACTAATAAGATGTACCTACTCGTATCACAATATTCAGGGTGCCGTGACACCTCGCCAACTCGACAGCAACGAAAAAATAAACGTTACGGAGTCTACAAGGCTTCTAACTTAGTTCTTGTATTTGGTATGTAGGTATGTATAAATACGAATATGAATTACAATCAAAACCATCATTACGGACTTATCAATATATTCGTCTAGTATGCTAGTAACAGCCTGTAATTTCACCAGCGTTATATTTCCGGATACAAAATTCTTTTGTTATCTTTAATGTCAACATTTACATCATAATACGTACATATTATACCTACCACGTATACCTACCTAGGTACATTTAAATAAATAGTTTACCCTTAGATCCAAAGCACTGCTTGTATTTATGCCACCCCATCATTTCTCCGTCCAAAATGAAGCTGGTCACATGAGAGCTGAAGCAATGTTCCAGATTAGGCGTCAAGAGCCCGCTTGCATAAGTCCTTCCATACTTTTCCGAGTACGTAAACCCTTTTCTAGAGTAGTATTCGAACACGTACTGTTTTTGGCCAAAGCTGGACTCTAAAGTTTTATATTCCATGTGGATCTGTGAAAGTAATACTGCATTACACAATACTTAGCTGTCATTACAGTCAACAAAATATACAACATAAGAAAAATATGTTTCCTAAAAACTAGTCACCGAGACATCACAAACACGGTGAAGAGCACATTGCATTGACACGCTGGATGTTGAAGTTCAGAACCCCTTGTGTCACTGTCAAATTCCATTCCAGTACTCTCTTCCAGGTTTCTGCGACACAGGATGCTCCTAGTGAGGAACCCACAGGCTCATCAAATATGCACCAAGTATTCTTAGTTCGATATGTCAAACATTTACAATTTACTTAAAGTAAATTGTTAGGGTGAATACTTATATGATCTTATTCTTAAGCCGCGTTTTCAGTTGCTGGATAAGCTTTGAGTAGTGAAAACGTGCGTCGCTTTGTGTTCTGTAAATGGCAGTAGTGTGGTATAACATTACCTTCTCGGGCGACATAGTGATCGCGACTGGCTAATGTGAACAAGTCATACATAAGTCGCGGGACATTGTCCCAAGACTTTTTCAGAGATAACTAAGTACCTACGTGAATGTCGAGCAATAAGTCTCCGCGACATGTCTCCTAGTGAAAACGCGGCTTTAGTGATTTGAATTGATTGTAATGTGAAATTCGGATATGGCTCCCATACGGTACCAACATTTTTATTTTTATGATCATCCTTGTATTAACCATATTCTTAGCTAATAAATAAACTTTGAATTCGAATGCCAGATTGTCCGTCCAGTAAAATAACTGACCTGAAACCGTTCCCCATCGAACTTCTCCTCGATCTGGTAGAGCCTGTCCCGGGGCAGGTCTCCGATGTCGGTGACGTCAAGTCGCTCCGAGAGCATGGGGCTGACTGCGTAGAACAACTCTATGCCCAGCTCCAGCGGGCGGGTGTTGCCCTCTTCTAGCTCTTCGCATACCTGGAATACAGATGTTAGTCTAAAAAGTTTGGACCTGGCGTAGTAGACCGTAGTCGAGGGGTTCAGGCATTCTGGCAGGTAATCAAAAGGAGCTTGATAGAACTTAGTAGTTTTATTCCATTCCAGTAAACGAATGTTCCACTTTGAGCGAGTGTCGCTTCAGATGACCAGGCTACCTTACTGAACCGTGTAATAAAGTAGTATTAGATATTAGAGACTGGCCAAAGAGAATTGAAAATAACGGGGGCGCCACTTGTAGTATTTGTTCAGTTTTTTATGTGATTTTTCCCCAAACATTGCAAAATCAATATTAAAATTCTAGTTAACAATTACAAGAAGAGAGGCATATGCTCAGCTGTGAGCGATAATAGGCTGATGATGATGATAACAATAAATTATAACATACCTACATACGCCATTATTTTTAGTGTTGAAAAACGTTAAGAAATTATTTCCATACCTAGATACTTAGTCCAATCGCTAACATCAAAACGCAAATATCTTACCTTAGTTAAATTCCCGTACTTCTCATAATGCTCAGGCGCATCAGGATGGTAACAGGAGAGTATGCGCTTCGCACTTATGCCAAGTTTCAAGTCCTTCAGAATTATACGCAAGAACCATTTCGTCTGCTCCGGTGTTAGGTTCCTTATGATCTTGCTGAATAGGTCGTCTAACGTTGCTGAACAACAAAAAAATATTTATATACTATTGATATTGTTTATCTACTTATTTTATTATTAACATCGATTCATTATTTTTCATAGGTCAAAAACAAACTCGTTTGTCAAATTTACAAACCACCCTTAACCGCCCTGATAAGCGCTCGTAGCTCAGCTAGCGGAGGCAGTCACATGCGATTACCAATGTTAAGCAAAGGTCGACGCGGTCAGTCCTTGGATGGGGGACCAACAAGGGGTATTCCTTTTTAGGCGCTTCCGTGGGTCAGATGACACGTTAAATTATAGGTTCCGGCTGTTTGTCTAGTACGGGAGTCGTTAAGCCATGTCAGAGGCCCTTAGGGCGGCTTGATAAACTCTCGATACCAGAGTTGTCCACTCTCATTCGATAAATTGAAGAAGTGCCTTATCATCATTATCGGGTGCCATCTTCATTTAGAAGTTTGAAGGTCAGTTGGCAATTTAAATGAGAAGAGGCTGAATGTCTGCCGTATTAGGACAAATAGCCAGGCCCTATATTTTTACATATCGTTGTAAATGTCCAAATAGAAGCCTACTAGTAACCCATCAAATGACTAACCACATCAATAGCTGCTGAACATAGGTAGGTACATAGGTATCAATCATGATCGTAAGATTGATTTGTAACGGTAAAGTACCTACCACTAAAAAGGTGTTAATAAGTATATACATAATTAGGTACTGACTTAGATCCATATAATGCTTACCTCCTTTGTTCCCAACCTCTGCTGACGATATTTTATCGAGTGTCTCATTGATATCTCCTACCGTCAAATTACACGATTTCTGCGATATTCTGCTTTTTAATACAAAATATGCTACATTCCCAAAATCACCATCTTGCGTGTTGAGGGAGCGATTGAGCAATTTCTTGGCATCATGAGATTGTTTATCTAAAGAAAGAACCTTGACGAGCAGAGCTCCCAGCTTTGATTCCTTGAGATTGTATGCACTTCTTTCTCTCTCATAGCTTGGTACTAGCAGGCGCAGAATAGGATAGAAACTGGTATTCTGGAAAGAAGTTTAACATTTTCTTTCAGAGAAACCAGTACAAATATCATAAATAGAAAGTAGAAAAAAAAGGTTTTACCTTCTTATCAAGTTTTTGTAATGCAGCATTGCATTTAAAATCTACCATATACTTGGTCAATATTTTCTCTTTGTCCTGAACACGTATTTTCTTCTTATAAAGCTGCTCTAGTATGAAACACAAGTCACCAAATAAAATGTTACTGGCAAGCTCTGAATGATCCATCTTGGGGCAAGGTTAGATCTAGAAATAACACAAAATATTCCGTTAAAAGAATTAATTTATTCAATAACCAGGTATTTTAACATATATTTCCTCGCTACTAGCGGTGAGGTCTCCTTATACAATACATAAAGGTTGTAAGCAGTTTCTCTAGTCAAGTTGATCACTCCATGCCTTTCGCATTGGCCTATATCACTGCAAGCAAGAGCTTTCTCATAATATTCCACAGCTAAATTATTAATGCTTAGCATGTGGTATGCTCTGCCTATATTATAATAAGCTTCCTGGTCACATTGTCTTAGATTCTGGTAGGTGAGTAAGTAGGCTATTCCTTGCACCACAAGGTTGTGATGCTTGTCCACAGTTCTCTGGCATGCCATTACCAGTATAGTGATTGCGATCAACAGAGCAGACAGAGGGTCTTTATACTGAGAATGGTACTCCAAAAAGTACTTGACAGCCACCACATATCTCCCTGATATCAAATAATTGTTACCCAAAAAAAGGCTTTTGACAATATTATTTTCCTTTTGTAATAATCTGGACATGAACTTTGTATGGGTGTTTTCTTCCACTGAACCAACAACAAGATTCAAGATGTTGAATGTACGAGGACAAGGGCATTTAATGGTAAACTCTCTTATAAACCGAAATGCTTTCTGTGGGTCATTGTTCAAGAGGCTAGATTGTAGACAGTAGTACTCTATTTTGTTACGGTAAGGATTCAAGGTCTTAGAGCAGATGGCTCCAAATGACAATCTTTGCATGATGTAGTACAATTTTAATTCACTGGCAACACCCATCAAATCTAAGAAAAGATCCCATTCGTCCTGAGGAGACAATTTAAATGTCTCATCCTCATCAAATTGAATGTCATCATCGTGATAGATGGTCTCTCCTCGCTCTTCTCGGAAAAGTTGGATAGACTCACGACCTGATCTTAATTTGAAAGCAATATTTAATTCCTCAGGATGTCTATATTTGACAAAAGTTTTGGACAGCAAAGCTTCTCCTATTTCTAGATATTTTAATTTCTTGCCATATTTCTTTAATGCTTGGTAGTGCTCATAAAGAAGGCCAGCACTAACTACACCTTTTAAATTTTGTGTCAGAACATCCAAGGCTTCATCTACACATCCTCTATTTTCAAGGAGCAAATATAATTTCTTTCTAGCATCATGATGTTGAGGTGCATGCTTCATTACTTTGTAATAAGATGCAATCGCCTCATCCACCCTTCCTAAATTATATAAGCACTCTGCATGTTTCAGCCACACAGCACCCAGATCAAAGTTTACATTTGTGACCAGAGGCTCGATCAGTTGCAGTGCTAAGTCATAATATCCAAGAGCAGATAGAGCTTCCTCAATGTCCATGAACAAGTCACCAGCTCTATCTACATCATTGCGGAGGAATTCATCCAAGAGAGTTTTGACCAAGTTTATTGCTCCTAAATTTATGAAACAAACAAGGAGTTTGCTCTTTAGATCTATGGGTAGATCATTAGGTATAGTGCAGTTTATGTAATTTGTTTGCTCTTCAATTTCTGCATTAGCATTCTTCACTGTTAAAATCTCTGCTTCAATTTCAACACCAATATTAGCTACAAATATTTCAATACAAGTTTGAAATTGTTTCTGTGTTATTAGTAGCTCTAAAAATATGTTTAAATCTTCATAATTGAAGCTGGAGGTACATTTTTTGTAAGCAGTAGAGAGAACTTCAAGTGCCCGGTCTATTTCATTGCTATTGTGATAGATGGTGACGGCTAGTCTAGCGTACTTCATAATGCTGTCTGCTTCACTGGACGGGAGGCAGTTGACCACCCTGTGGTAGCATCTCACCCGGGACACACCCAGACCATTTGTAGGATATTTTATATCTTCTAATTTGGCCAAAGCATCAAGTCTAATCAAGTGCATTTCCAAATTATATGGTTGTGAATTGATTGCTTGAGTATAACATAGCATTTCTTGCTTGATATTACCCATTTGTTTTGATACTGCCGCCAGCCTCAACCATTCATCTGAATCAGTAGGTCCAAGGTGAGCCCCCAACAGAGAGAATTGCCAATTTTTTTCCTTATCATTTTCATAGATATGGGCCAATGTTTTGTAAGGCTCTGAAGCAGTGGGAACTTGTGCTATAATTTCATGGCATATTTTCACTGCATACTCAACATCACCCCGAGCCAATCTCAAGTTTGCTTCTCCCATAAGAGCCAATAGAGCCGGAGGGAGTTTAGTGACTCTGCGGTTACGTTTCACTTTCTCTGATTGAGAACTAGACGATTGTTTAGGCTCATCATCAATATTTCTTATATTCTCAAAGTCTTCAGGATCTTCATTATTGTACCATTCACTAGAGTAGTCAGCAAAGGACATTTCCCCACTCAGGAATTTACTTACTTTTATTCTTTTTTCTATGTCCATTTCTTTGTTGTCATCTAACACATCTTTCATTGTTACATCCATTTTCTCTATTGGTTGTGATTTGTTTATATTTGTAGAACTTTACAGTATCCAATAGCCACAAATATTAGTTTCAAGGGTTCTTACCTTTTAATCACGCCTTCGCAAGAATTTTACCGAGATATGCTGTGGTTTAAAGCGTATCAGTTGTTCGAAAGTGTTCTGGTATAGTAGTATCCGAGTAGGTACCTATTGAATTTTAGGTGGCTACTGATGTCTGCCCATTCAACTTATTACTTTGGCGGAAGTGAACCGATGAAGCTTACTTTAGCATTCAACTTTTCTTAAATGGCTTCTGCGGCATTTACTTTAGTATTGTTTATTTCGAATGTTTTTCATTTTCCAAACAATACAATAAAAAATAACCTCATAGCTCATTCAATTATGAAAATGACAATGACATTTAGTCAACTGGGGCAATTCTCTAACAATATAAATTAAAATTATATAGTATGCTGGACGAGACTTGACTTGAAAATCAATAAAATCAATTTTTTTTTTTTTTTTTTACATGATATAGGCTTACGCTTGACTACAACTTGCCTGATGGTAAGCAACGTTATAGTCTACGATGTAGCGCGCTTGCCTAGAAGAAACCGGTGAAAATTCAAAGTGGTTTTTAGTTTCAATAAAATAATAAACTATTTGTCAGCAAATATTACACAAGAACAAATAATAATTGTTAACGAGTTATTTATTATTTTATTAACATTCATAATCAATTCATTTAATCATTGTTTTAAACAATTAACATCAATTTTGACAGCTTCGCCGTATCGCTCGCATCAACCATTGCGGAGTCAACTCGATGCGCTCGGCTGAAGTCGGGCGCGTTCGGCGCCATTCGTGGCTCCACACTAGTCTGTCGCGAGACTCAAGTCTGGACGAGTTGCCCTTTATTTTTATTATGAAGACGTTATGAAGTAGTCAGTAGCATGTTTAAAATATAAATATACTAATTCTAGCAAATTTTTGCCCTTGTTATTCGTTGATTAGTATTGTAAATCAGATATAAACAAACAATCGCTGTCGTTATTTAGATATTTTTTTTGTACATAGATTGTCTCTGCAGTAAAGATCTTGTACTCTTGGTAAAAATTAATCCAAACCATATGGGTGTGTGAATCTTTATGATCATTAAAAAAAATATATTGGCAATGACAGTATTGACTTATCGTATGTATAGGTATTCTGTGAATTTCATTTTCCATAAAAAAAAAAAAAAGAATTTCATTTTCTGTTTGATTGTTTTTGTTTTGTTGTAACAGCAGCTGTTGAATATTTTGTAAACTAATTCTATTTCCGTATTCCATAAAAAGAATTCAATATTTTCTAAGATACTATATCTGGCCAGCTGTAAGTTTATGGATGCAATTTATACTTATTTAACTGATCCTTTCTTACAGTCTACTACAAATGCATGTTCATTTAAATTATTTTAATGTAAATGTTATCGTGATCAATATTTAATACAAATGATAAACATTTGCAATTGATTCAAAATCAATGCAACAAATAATCGTAATTTAGCTTGTGACTTTGACTTAACTTGTATCTCCATACAAGGCTTTTGACTCAGCAGTTTTATACGTACCTAGGTACCTATTTATTCAGTTCTTTGTGTCACTAATTTTATTAAACTAAGTTCATTTTTGTTATTTTGTTATTTATCGCAGTTTCAAGACGACCCAGCCTGTAATAAGTTAACATGTGTGATACTATGAGTTCAGTTGAAGAGCATCTTCCTGAAATAGACAATGATTCTCCCTGTAACGTAGAAAACGACTACGAAACTAATTTATTGGACATGCCAGTAGAGGTACCTAACTCATTACAAAGACATTTAAAACATATAAAAAAATACACAAGTAAGAAAAAATAAATTGTTACCAATAAAGAATGTTGATATTTTTTACAGATTATTCTAAAAATATGTTCCTATCTACAACCAGTATTTTTGAAGTACACATTGAGTTGTGTCTGCCAGAGATTAGAAGATATTCTGTCAGATGAAGCCTTGTGGAAAAACTGGGTTCATTCCAGAGTCAAAGGTCACTACCCTCCCATTCCAAAGTTAAAAATATATGAAGAATCTCCCGTAGACTGGGAGAAAGTATGTGTTGAAATGGACTATGAGTACCACAGGTGGTCCAATGTAAAGAAAACCATGAAACATGCCCTTGTAAAAGATTTGCATTATGCTTCAGTGGATACAGTACTTCTAGTCAATGTAAGTTTATTGTACCATTTTCACCTGATAAGATTACACATATAGTAATATACAAATTCAGCTCCAAACTGACCTAGTTTAATACAAAAAAATCTATATATATGTATATGAGACAGTTAGAAGTAGTATATTCAGATTTTTCCTTATTATTTTGTTAATGAAGGCACTGCCAAGTAAAAAGGAAATAAATGTAAATCAAATAACTTAATACAATGTCAACATTATTTATTTTTACCATGCACTTATCACTATCTTTACAGAATGGCCAAATATGTGTATCAGGATCCAGGGATCGAAGTATGGCACTGTTCAGAATTAGTGACATTGCCTCAAGCACAAATAAAGATGACAAAGACCATATTCTGTATGACGGAACACCAATGATGATGCTAACTGATGCACATTCCGGCTGGGTGTGGGACTTGGCCCCCGACTGCCCCGACTCCACCTCCACTGTGTTCTCTGCCTCCTGGGACAACAGTGTCAAGGCATGGGACCTGGAAACATTTAAATGTCTTGAGAAATTTGGGTGAGAATATCTACATAAAAAACATCATAGTGCCAAATTGAACAATCAACTAAATGCATATTTTTTCTGATTCCAGGTGTGGCATGTCAGTATTATCACTAGTTGGTGATGGGAAGGAAGTAATGGCAGGATTATATGCAAAGAAAGTACACATATTTGATCAAAGAGCAGGAACTACCCCGGTACAAACTTACAATGCACATAAAGGAGCAGTATTGGACCTTTGCAAACGGGATAATCTTATTGCATCCATTAGTGATGATAAAACATTAACCATATTTGATAGAGCTGCAGGAAAAATATTGAAAAATGACATTCAGATCCCTAATAATGATACTAAGTCCTACCCAGTGTGTATTAGCTGGAGCCCAACTGCTATGTATGTGGGGGATTCTAAAGGATATCTTAATTTATTTGATCCTGAAGAGCACACACATACAGGGTCCATTGAACTGTGGCAGCAGCCCGCCATTACTCTGCCACAGATTAAAACAAAGTGCTGCCACGAAAGTGATGGAGTCATGATTGTTTGCTCTGACAGAGGGGAAATTAAGTTCATGTACAATAGTTACCCTCCAACTGAATTTACTTCTATTGAAAGTTCCACTATCGACATAACTGAGGTAACATATTAGTTGTTAATAGAAAAGATGACAACATTTTTTATATCCGAAAACTAATATTTTTTGTCGTTCTGTTGCAGCTAAGCTACCAGAATGGCATATTAGCTATCAGCACCTGTGATTGCGCCTTGGAGTTCTGGATTCCGACTGAACAATGTGATACCATTACAATATAAATATTAATTAATGAAGAAAAAATATTTTACAACATCCATGCTTTTATTCAAAATATTGCTGTATTTACTGATACTGATTTTTTTATAACCTATGTGTATTATTTGGTTTTACATATATTGAAGATATGGACTGTACTTTAATCTTGATTTAAATGTAATTTAAAGGATTATGTTTCTTTAAAAATGTGAAATTATGAATTGATTGTCATACAATTTGGCTCTCTACTTGTTTGCTTTAAGACTTATTTAATGCCTGATTGTGAGCTATGAATATGACAGAAAATAATTTGCTTGTGTTGTTTGTTTGAAACTTCTTGTCTAACAAAGATTTGCAATGGCAATAAGTTTCCATTAGTTGATCGATAAGATATACTTACATAATATAGCAAAAGATTTCTACTTTTACAATTTTCTATGCATAAAATATATTTAATAATTATTTGTAGGTGATGCAATTACAATTTTATTTTCTATTGCATTTGATGAGATGATTATGTTTTTCTTTACAAATTATTGTATTCTATATTTTTTTCTGGTTGTGCTAATACTAAAGTGCAAGATCCATTATTTAATGAATTTCATTTGTAACAACTTTGTATCCTAGTTGTATAAAAAATCACTAAAAATAAATAAAATGACTAAGTTTCACTGCATGTAATAGTTTTATTCATATCATCTAAAATACATTACTACTTGTGATGTTATAATCATCATTGGCCATATTACATCTTCGAGAGCTAATGTAGGTACATAAACTAGGTACTCTATAAGTGGTCTGTGTAGTTAAATAAAGTCCACATTGTTTTAGCAGCTGCGCTGCTGCCTTAATAAGCTAATGCACTGTCACAATGTTAATATGATTTTATACGCTACTTCTAATAAATGATTCGTCTATTATACTTACATATTCATCTAAGATGCGAAATGTTTCTCATAACGCAATTCATTTGACCTAACGCTGTTTATTCGGTGGCTTATTCTTTGATAAATTACCCCGAGTACATAATATTACCTTGTCCTCAGTGAAGAAAATTTAAATTGATTGCGTTGTGTTCAGGGGGAGTTAGAATACAACGCAATCAATTTAAATTTTCGCGCTATTTTAAAACTCAAAATTCATAAACAATATCAACACCGTAGAAAAAAGAGACGTTTACTCCCGTCTCGACCCAACATTTTAGAAGAACAACATTCAGAAAAGGCTATATAATAATAATATATAACAGTGGATAACTGCTATATTGATGACGTTATAAAGATTAATCACTATTTTCAGTTTTTTTTCACATGGCAATTATTTCAGACTTTATTTGCCGTTTCTTCGTCACGTCAACTAACCCGTCATGGCTGAATGAAAATGAAATTTGTTGACGAAGTGTCAATTTTGTGAAATCATATTTTCGTTCGCCATGATCAGTAATTTGTGAGTTGTGATTTTTGTAATGTGCAGTGTTCATTAATTTTTTAATGAGCCACTAACATAAACAACCATGAACGGGCTAACTTTCGGTGAACTTTGTTGCTTGTTTTGTTGTCCGCCATGCCCAGGGAAAATTGCGGCTAAGCTCGCCTTTCTACCACCTGAACCGACGTATGCATTCACACCTGACGAGACGGGTTCAAAATTCACATTAACTCTTACGGAGCGCGCAGAATGGCAGTATTCCGAACGAGAGAAGGAAAACATCGAAGGCTTCTACTCGAGGACCTCCAGGGGCAACAGAATAGCTTGCCTCTTTGTTCGATGTAGTCCCAACGCTCGTTTCACAATACTGTTCTCACACGGAAACGCAGTGGATCTCGGACAGATGAGCAGTTTTTACTTAGGTTTAGGAACTAGAATAAATTGTAACATATTCAGCTACGACTACTCCGGATACGGCGTGAGTGGCGGGAAGCCTTCAGAGAAGAACCTGTACGCGGATATCGACGCTGCATGGCAGGCGCTGCGGACCCGCTACGGCATCAGCCCCGAGAACATCATCCTGTACGGGCAGAGCATCGGCACCGTGCCCACGGTGGACCTGGCGGCGCGGTACGAGGTGGGCGCCGTGGTGCTGCACTCCCCCCTCATGTCAGGGATGCGGGTCGCCTTCCCCAACACCAAAAGAACATGGTTCTTCGATGCATTTCCCAGGTGAGCACAATATTGTCAAGCCTCATATTCATAACTTTTAAAAAAGCTGTTCCTACAAAGTGAGTTACAATTTTATTCTTTGTTGTGTGTGCAGCATTCAAATGTCAAACATTCATGGTATAAAGTCTTGGACATATGAGTGTCCTACTTACCTACTAATGTAGGTACATGCCTATGGTATTAGAGATCTATTTCCCTAGTGTTTGCATTATGATATGATAACCTTAAGTTTAGTTAAAACACAAGTAATGTACATAAACATGTACATGAGCATAGTGGTTGAATAAAACACCACTACATTCATACAATGACTCATTTAATTAATGTTTTGTACATTTTCCTAGTTATCAGTGTTTTTTTTATTTTTATCTAAAAGCAATGTGACTGTGCAAGCAGATTGCCACTGTTTTGCTATGCTTTATCAATTGCTGTTCAAGTAAAGCATTGATAACACCAGAAAAAAGTTTTAGAGAAAATGTGCTGTTTTAACAATCACTGCATGCATGTTGTACATTCTATATACATAATTATATTTTGAAACATTGATAAGCAGCCAGCCATCAGTCCTGCTTGACCTATGATGTTGTGATCAATAAACATAAATTAGTTTTATAAATAACGTCCACTGAATAATTTCAGTATAACAAGCTTCTATTGTCTACCTTTGTCACTTTTGAATAAACATTCCATTTAAATTAGAATAGCTTTACCATTTTAAATAACTAATACAGCTTGTACATGGGCATGTATAATTGAGTTTGATTCAATGAGTCAGCTGTAAAGCAAGTGGTGATACAGCAAACACAAAGGTGTCCCAAAATAATTGTTTATGCCCTTTGGAAGAGGGTAGTTACATTGCCTTCAATTAGGTTAACCTTTTCTTGTCCAAGGTTGTCTCAATGAGATAGCTATTATTGATATTAGAGTGCCCTTGATAACATACTCTACTGCTAACACATTGATAATAGTACAAAGAATGACCTCTAGCTAAATGGTTGAGCTGTATGTAAAATGGCTTTAATCTTAATTGCTCTAACTTAATAAGATACCTTAGCACATTGGGATAATAGGGTAAAGCACACCCCTCTTCTGTGCTTAAAATTTAAATATTATGGGTAGCTAAATAACTTAAGTACTAATTTGTCTTTGGGTCAACCTGAGACATGTTTTTGTAGTTTTTATTTTGTATTTCCCAGCAAAGGAAACAATCTCCTAGTTACATGATTATCAGTTCAGTACTGTTTGAGATATGGACACATTGTTCATCAATATGGTATTGGTATGAGCAGTTCAGTGTTGAGAACTTACTCGTGTTAGATTTAATAAAGTTGTTGTTATATTTTTCTTCATATATTTCTATAATGCATTCAAGTTACTTTATAGAAGTAAATGAAACTGTAAAAAGAATCTATCATAAAAACAATCAGTACACATGTGATTGTTAGCACACAAGCCCTAGATATCCATTGGGGCCTTACACACTGCTTTCATACTCATTTAAAAGAGACATGTTCTTACATCATTAACTGGATTAACTACCATGTAAGAACCAGCCTTATTTAGTCTACTTTTTGTGTTTTTGAAGTAAATAATACTACTTTAAGTGCTGATATGACAAGGTAAATGATTCATTGTTCTCTAGTAATTTAATCAAGTGCATAATTAGTGTGTCATATATTTAAAATGTACTGTCACTGAAGCTCAGCATTTTGCATTTTGTTGTATGCTAATTATGACTTGATCAGTTTGATCAGAGCTGTAGTAACAGAACTACTTAATATTTGTAAACTACAAATTTACTTAATACAAAGCTATGTGATATAAATGTCAATAAAAATAAGAAAGGTTTCATGAAAAACAGTTCTTACATTTTACCTCAAGTTTAGTTGCTTTTATAATCATTCTCCTACATTTGACCACACTGACTGCTCCGTTAGCTTAGTTGGTAGTGGCTCTGCCTTCTAATCTAGGGGTGCGGGTTCGATTCCCGCATAACACAAGTAATTATGAATATTAAAATTTGTAATTACTTGTGTTGAGTCTGGTCGTGTCTATGTATAATAAGTATGTACATATTTACAAAAGAAAAGTATATATGTATTATATCCGTTATCTAGTACCCATGATACAAGCGTAAGCTTAGTATGGGGCTAGATGGCGCTGCTATTTGTATTCAAAGCTGGCAAACATGACAAAGTGATCAAACAAATAAACAATATCTAATGCTACTGAATTCATGATGACCTTGAAAAAAAACGGGGGAAAATTGTTAACACTGATAAAATGGTTAAACAAGTCTCAACAATCATGAATAGAACCAGCAAATAATGATAATTCCTCTGCTATCTACTGAGCCATGTAATATTATGGATGGTAATGAAATAAGAACAATAGCAAACAATGAAAATGCTTGGCATGGCTACTCTCTGTTATGATAACTGCATGATATTGAATTCAGTGTACACAAAAATCAAAGTTAATAGTCTAAGCATGAAACCTAGGTTTTTAAAACCTTTTTACCTATGTGTTAAATCTCAGTAAATCTAAAAATCTTTCTTATATTTCAGCATTGACAAAATCCCCAAAGTGACCTCACCAGTTCTGGTGATCCATGGAACTGAGGACGAGGTGATAGACTTCTCGCACGGGCTGGCCATCTACGAGCGCTGCCCGCGCGCCGTCGAGCCTCTGTGGGTCGAGGTATGTACCCTCACTGCACCACTTTTAAGTTCAACCTACGAATAATTTATGAATACTATAGAAATATATAATACACAGGATCTTTGCAGTGCAGATGGCACATATGTACAAAAAGAGGCCTATACCCAGCAGTGGGATACCAAGGCCTCTGGATGATGATGATGATAGAAATGTAACTTTGCCAAAAAGTAATCCCACGAAATGCTCAACCGCCACCACGGATGAGTTGTTGGATGGGGCAATGGGGATGGGAATATTTAGTAGCTGACTACGATTAAGCATTCGGAAGTTTCCCGACAGCGGAGCCAATCACGAGCAAGCTTTGTGTGCATTCTTGACGTGACATTTGTAAGGAATTTCGATTCTATATAGTATCAATTATTTCTAGTGTTCAACGTTACATTTGACTAAAATCCGGTTGTATTATTTGAACTGTTTTACGCATGTTAAGTTAGGTGCACTTTGACCGATGTAAGTGTGTAATTCTTCCTATATCACTATTGATGAAAAAAAAATGCGCGTGTAAATTTTACAGCTCATTACATTACCTTACAAATGTACTGTATCATCATATTTTGCTCCAGTCATAGCTCATCAGAGATAGTCTAGAGTCTTGAGAAAATTAACGAGAAGAGTAGCTATAGGTATATGTAATAAAGCTTCTCATATTGCACCTTCTTGGAAGAAATAGATAACACAGTCATGATGTCTACCTCTTCCAAGAAGGTACAGTTGCCACACAGGTATCCATATAAATCAAACTCATCACAGGCAAATAAATATAAAAAGTCAATTTTTGCAACCAAAGCGAAAACATAGCTGTCCAGTTGACAAAAGATGAGATCACCAAGGATTTTTATTTATTAAAAGTTAAAAATGTATTCCACAATATGCCAGCTTTTTATTGCGATACCGCCAAGCGTCACGAGAAATATTTAATTATGTAATAAGGTTGCGTGCAGTATGGCGTTTTATAATAAAACGCAAACATTTGTTTAATTATCACAAATCTTTGCTTTTTTTACGTGGGATAGGTTTACGTTTGACTACAGCCTGCCTGATGTTAAGCATTGCTGCAGCCTAGGGTGTAACAGGCTAACCCAGAAGATACCTATTAGCTCTAGCTTTGAAGACCCCTGGGTTGTAGTTCGCAGGAAACACAGCTTCTGGTAAAGTGTTTCTTTGCCGTCCGTACAATAAACGTAGAGGCAATGCGTTGTGTTCGGCACTTCCACCATAAAACGGTGTCTACCTGCGGACTTTCTGCTTGTTCGGCTATAGAAGTAGTCTGTTATAGAAGTGCTTTAAGTAATACTAAAGTTGTTTTAAAATGTTTGGTATATCAATGTTGCAGGGCGCTGGTCACAACGACGTGGAGTTGTTCAACCAGTACCTGGAGAGGCTGAAACGCTTCGTTTCAGTGGAGCTGCTCAACTGACAAAGACTGCCGGCCTCTGGCCAGACTACTCAAGGTATGGGCTACAAATCTTCAAACCAATATATACCTTATAGATAACATTCAACATCACATCACATAATTGGCCATTATGCTATGCTATAGATATTTGCCACTATACTGGATTAGATACTGGATTAGGCAAATTACAAATTACAAATTACAAATTTTTATTTATTAAACAAAAGCACTTACAAACCTTAAGGTAACTTAATTCTATTTTTTTTTTTATTATACTAAAAGGTTAAGGCAAAGTATTCTTAGTGTGTATTATTTTCCTGATGGTTACGTCATGTTTCTAAAACAGAAGACAAGTACAAATACACTTTACCTGTTTTGTG
>OZ026813.1:10205177-10240106 GCA_964023185.1 Macaria liturata | reverse complement strand
AGTATTATTAGTGCGAATTTTGTATCTGTTTAGCGTGTAAGGTTTCAAAATTACGATTGTATCATATTCGATCGTTGTAAGGAGTGTGCTCGCGTTGCTGTGAACGTTTTATCCGTTTATGATGTGATTCATTGTCCGTTACTTCGGGAGGTTGTGCGTAAAATAGTGTATTCTGCCCTTTCAGGGACCGTTTTATAGATTTTTGTTTTTGTAATTTTAGATGTAGCGAGGGGTCAGTACGTCGACTGGCCGAGATCGGTACGTCTAGTTCCTACGATCTTATATTCACTTTAGCCGGAATAATAACGCACAATTTATCTATATTACTTCATTACTTATTGATGTTTCAAATATGGCTATTTTTATGTTTAGATAATTTGCATTTCAAAATTTATTTTGTTTGTAAGTTTTGATTATTATGTATTGATACCTATATTGCAACCGTTCATAGTGCTTGTAAAAGGAATATAGCCCCATTAATAAGCTGCAGCTACAATTTTGATAACATGTAATTAACTTGGTTCTTGTTAACATTCCAGTTGTAACCTCGGCTTGTTTGTGGCACTTCTGTATCAAACAAGGACTTTCATATATTAATATTCACTTCTGGAATGACAAATTGAATCTCATTTCCCCTAAACTTCCCATGAAATATATAAAACACGATGTGTAAACGATGGTGTTATACTAAGAGATGTCTATCAGATTCTACTTTAAAAATGCTATTCTTCTAATTTCGCCGTTTATTTTCTTTAGTAGCCCGAATGTCTACTAATGGCAGCTTCAATAAACTACAAATCCCACTTCATTTTTTAGAAAAAAAAAACATTGATGAATTAGTCGAGTGTAATTTTAATTATGTACTGACTTAGTTTAGTAGATATCATTTAGTTATTTCAATTACCAAATTAGAGCTAAAAGCTATAATAGAGGAAAGTGGGATAACCATCCTTATCAATTTGTGAAATATATTACGAGGCCATGAATAATAAGATAATGCAAACTGCAGATGATAAAAAAATTAAAATTTGTAGAAGCTTTTAAATAAAAAATGAACTCCTTTCGCGAACTTTCCTTAACGTGTATATTTTTGATTGCAAAGCCACTTTGTACTTTTATATGTATTTTATTTAATATTATCATGCACTTACTCGCCCTAAGCAGTTATGGTTATTTTGCCTTGAATTTAGTTTAGCAGGGTTAGAGTTTATAATGCAGGGAATGTACTTCTGCAATGAAATGAGTACGTGCAGGCATTTGAGTTAAACATTAGTTAGCACGAAACATTTTTTGCTATGATTATATTATTTACACCTATTGTCAATGATTGTTGTGATTGTGGCCTGTGTAGTTGAAATACTCGTGTATGAAAAGGAACTTTTTTCCTTATTGTAGTTATTCTTCAGAATTAATTTGGGTAATATCAATGCTAGCATAATATCATAGGCATAGCTACAAGAGTTCTGTAACTCAAGCAAAATCTTAAGACTGGCACTTTTACGCCAATAAGTTTTTTTTACTAGTTGTGAAAACAAAGCGAGAGGACAATTTCTTATTAATGAATATCCTACGTAAAAACTAAACTGGATACACTAAGATAAAAAAGGTTTTGTGCGTAAATCACCAGTAAATAAATGTACACAAACTGTGCTCTGTGTGCTTTCATATTATAAATTTAACTACATATAGTTTCTCAACTGCACAGATCATATTATACTCAAATGATTGATTTATCAAGTCTGAAGGTTAAAGTAACATCATCCAATTAAAGTAACGGAAAATCATGTAAATACACCATTTAGATTACCAGCTATGCTTTATCATTAATGTCATTTAATTGGTTACTGAACATTGCTTATATTCAAGATGATGTTACTTTTACGGGCCACCTTATTATATTCAAAGCCCCAGAAAGGCTATGATTTAATATATTAACGCGACACCTAAACCAGTTTTGTTTCAGTGCCATTATATAACTACTATTCAAATGATATACTCATTTTATATACTTTATTTTAAATTTTTAAATGTACTTATGAAATGAAGGTAAACAATGTTAATGTATCTAATCTACAGATGGACTCGTCGGTTTCATCTCATAGTTATTTAAATAAATACATGTATAGGTAATGTTATTTCTATCTTGTATCATAAATTTTAATAAATTAAAGTGCACATATCTTATATGATCATCTTTTATTTTAGACTACTTCTGACCATAAAATTGGGTAGGTTTAGGGCCTTTAAAAGAAAAATTGGTGTATGTAACAAATATTTTAATTAATTATAACAATGGCATTCTTGTATAAAATTGCTTAATTTCCATACATACTACTTTACAATCTCTTAGGTAGCACAAATGATTTATGCAAGGAATGGTATGCCTCTTTTTCTCTTAGGATTTACATAACATTATGCTGACATTTAATGGAATGTTGTTTGCTGTTGCAAAGAATCTGTACCTTCTCTAAAAGCTGTGATAAGATATAATTTTAGGTAATTGACTGAATTTTATTTATCAAATCAAACCCTGTATTTGTATAAATAATTTTTTTCTATGTGACTAGTTTGGTCCTTATAAAGTCCGCCACCATATCTGCAATTTTCTCTGAAGACCTCAATACAAATGCATGGTCTACATTGACTTCTTTCAATGTGAGTGCTGGTTCATAGCGCCGCATATCAGCCATGTACGCAACCGGCGCCCAGTTGTCTCTGGGGCTGTATAACACATTAGTCTTATGTTTAATTCTCTCCAAAATACTGTTGTTCAATGTTGTAACCCTATCCATCTCATTATATGCTAAAAACAACACTTTTTCAATAACTTTAGGATTGATAAACTTCATGACACTCGTTTCGAAATGCTGTGGTATGTAGTTGTATTTCAAATATATTTTTACTAATCTCCTTATAATAGATTCTGGAATGATGTAAAGCAGCATGAGGACTAGCATTAATAATGCGTGTATAGTCCGTATAACATTGTTGAGGAAGACACCACTTTTGCTTTCGGCCATTCTTTGCACAGTAGGAAATAGCAAATTAACTGATAATACCCTGTCAATAAGGCTTTCATTTTCATGAAGTATCTGTAGAATGAGCCAAGAACCTATAGAGTGCCCGATGAGATGTATTCTGCTTTTGTGATCGATGTAGTTGGTTATTAGGTCCAACTTGTGCTGGATTTGGCCGTCCAAATTGAAGAGGTGTTCTTGGTGTGTGAGCTCGTTGGACTGCTTGTCTGGCACTTCTTCATGCCCTGCTTGCCCTGCAACATATGGACAGAATGTATAGTATATGAAGCAGGACTCCATGCTAACTGTTACTACTCATAATTAATATGTGACAAACTAATAATACACAAGTACATATTCATTCTTACCTATCACACAAACAGGCAATTTTGTATATTCATGCAAATATGAACCAAATGTTGTATAGAAGTCTGCTACTCCAGGATTCCCAGATATGCATACAATTACATCAGTGCCATTGCATTTTGTAGGATCACCCCAAGTTATTATATGAGTTTGAATATGGTTTAAAATCACAAAATTGTTCATATTGACCTGAAACAGTAAGTGATCATCACATTAGGCATATTTTATTTTATAAGGGATTGCATAGAAAATTATTTTATTAATTAAATGCTTGCAGCAGATATTTCTAAAAATGCCTGCCTACATTTTCAAATAAGTAGGTATGGGGGCAGGTATTATAAGTACAAAAGAATGTAGCTTGGTTACAGTCGCTAGAATATATAAATTATACTTTATTAAGATATTGCCAATATTTAATCACACCACAAACTGTATTTCTTATAACAACCTTGTTATCCTAAATTTCTCATTCACTTATGCTGTTTAATTTTTAAGTAGGTACATTCCAATCCCTTCAATCATTATAGAATACTATCACCATTTAAAAAATGATAATAGTATTCTAATTAAATAACTAACCTCAGTACTATTCCTGGATGCACCATGTATGTAATGATCACAAAAAGTAGGTAAGTAATGCAAACATCAAATCTTTTGCATGGAATCCACAGACCACTTAATGCACTCGGTGTTCTGATTCTATGTGATAAGGTTATAGTTTCTGATGCACTCTGAGCAATTTCAGAAAAATAAAATAACGCGCCTGGAAAATATTTCATACCAGGTATCTAACACAGAGAAATTAACCACCCAAGAGAATATAACCGCTACGCTAAGAAGAGGCGGATCTCAGTATATTAAGATTCTACTGAATCTAGATGTTTTAGCGACAATCTCACAGACAAAATGCAAAACTACCAACATGACCGTAGCAAATTCTACTACATATATCGTTTGACATTACAGGTGTCATCCATGTATAGAGATGGGAAAAGTCGATAGAATAGGGCTGCTTCACGTTTCATCGATATCGATAAAACACGAGCCACACGGTGAAATATCTTTTTTAAATATTATTTTAATTCCCGTGCGAATTAACTAGACATCTCGTTAGAAGGTGACTCCTTTTGAGCTTAGACAAAACAACGACGCCATGAGCGCGTCGTATCTAGGTAACTCGCACGGGCTTCAAAATTTTAGGGGTAAATAAAATAATTAAGTACCAAAATTTTGTACAAAATGCTGTATTTCCTTAAATATTATATCATATTCCGTCCTACCCATGTCTTATACTGAACTTTCCTAAAAAAATATAACCCTGCCAGACAGTAATCCATCTTGAACCTAGTAATGTAGGCGAGTTCTCAACGAGTCACCCCAAATTGAATCACATGCATATTTGCTCACAGAAATGATTTAATAAGGTAAAAATGAAGAGGATGAGAAAATTATTGCTACTCCTTCACAATAAAATACACAGATTTGGGTGACATTTAGTATGGAAATAGCTTATGACAACAACAACATTAAAAGAACAGAATTAGATAACCTAAATTAACAGAAAGTATTATTATATCACCGCGCGGGTGAAACAGTGAGGTGTCCTTTGTATGCTATATACATTATATCACACAAAGTAAAGTACTTACTATAAATTACCAAGTAAATCAAAATAAAATGTGTAGTTATTATTAAAATATTCACAGAAAGGGATTATCATAAATAAGAATTTCCTTAACGTAAATAATTCACTAAAATGTATTTGAAAGTTACTAACTAATGGTTCTATCTATATATAATAATTACTACAATCATGGCCATATTTGACAATTATTTCCTGTGCTATGTACTTGAACAAAATTAGGCCCTCAAATATGTGATTTGCTTTTATAATAAAATAATGACCTGGAAATTGAAATAACGGAAAAGTTTAAAATTTTTGGAAGTAATAGGTACATGTGGGATGAATGAATACATCCATATGAGACATTATTAATATGAAGCATGTTATTAAAACTTAAAAGTACCACAAGTATTGTACCATTTGTACTTATAGAAAAAGCTAATGTAACAAGTCCTAATATAATAAAATATAATTATTCTAAAACTACAGATAAAATTATACAGACAATTTTCTCTCATTAAAAAGATAAAGTTTTAAGACAATCCTTGTTCTGCTTTCTTTGCAATGTCTTTGATCCGTTCTTCTGATACAACAAATTTTTGGTTAATCCGATGACATTGTCGTCTAATTAATAGACGTCCTAAACGCTCAAATAATGAGTTCAACATAAAATTTGAGTGAGTGCATGTGAACCAAGATGTGTCGCAATTGGCCACAAATAATGTTGTACACAGTGCTGAAATATTATGGTCATGGAGCCTAGGAATGATTTCTTTCTCAAAAACATTGACTGCTGTTTCTAGCATTCTACAAAGTGGCATTGATGGATATGTAAGAGAACGCTTATCATCCCACCATTCTCGAAGTTGAATGTACTGGTATACTGCTGCATTCTGTTTTATTTCATCTTCTTCCGTTAAATTACTTCGGCAAAGTGCACAATTACTGATTTTCAAGGTGGATGCCAGATATCCACTAACATATACCAAAGGCTGAAATTTTGTATCTGATAAATCAGTTTCCAAATCAATTTCAAACTCTTCTGGTATGGTTAGTACAGGCAGTTCATCGTCTAATATAGATGTTTTACATGAGAACTGTGTTTGTACACCCTCTAGATCCATAGAGTCTTTTGTGGCAAGTAAGTCTGACTCTTGAGTTTCTGCTTTCAAGATGTCTTCAAAATCAGTCAGCAGTTTCCGATTATCTTTTTCGCAATTAGACCCTTTGCTGTGTTGTGCAGTCATTCCTGAAACCACTGACGTTTTCAAAGCAGCAATAAAACCAGTACATGTAGGGTTTCGATTTGTAGGACTGTGCTGACGAATAATGCCGAAAAAATTTTCTAATCCATCTTGGTTTATAGACCTCAAATTTAAATATCGAAACCCTAATTTACTTAGGTCATTCCACAAATCCTGCAATGTACTGAGAGATGTTAACATGCCTTGGATACATTTAACATTCTTAGCTTCAGTGCCATCTTTTTTAATAAATTTAAGTTTAGACAATTTTTTTTTGAAGTCGTTCCACATTTGGGTGTGATTGCTTTTGGCTGAGACATTTTGTCTTTGTCCTCTTTTTATATCATCTTTGCACGACGGGCCATTGGTACAGTCGAAAAGTCGGTCCAACTGTTCTACGACAAGAGCCGTCTGCATGAGGTCATTTTTTCTTTGATGGTCACTTTCTGCTTGGGACATTAGTTTCAAAACTGCCGACACAGTATTACTCAGAGCCTGCGCAGCGTATTTGACCTTCATTTTAGCGCGGTATTTGGGTCGCACATGTGTTAACGTTATTTTACTTAAATATAAAAGGGATTTATTTTTATCTTCGACCTCAAATAGATGGCACCACTTCCCAGTGATATTTTCCATTTGAATCTGGCCATGGTTCATGAAGTTGTTCCTGATGGATTTAAAAAGATGTGGTATATCATACATAATGTAAATTTTTTTGTTGTCTTCAGTAATAAAGTAATTGCTCGCAGTTATTCCAGAAAATTGATGTGATTTAACCGTTTGGGCATGTTCTTTTAATAACTTCAATGCTCCCATATTTGTAGGGCCTTGGTCGCAAACTGTCGACAACACTCTGAAGCCGGTATCATCTATTGATTTTATCAGTTGTTTTATGTACACTGTTAATTGTTGTGAAGATATTGTGCCCTTTACAAAATAATATGCAATTAACTGCTTATACCGCAAATACAGACCTTGAACCATAAATACCAGGGCATGGTCCGCTACCCTATCTGTTCGTCTAGGTTCTGCCGTTTTTCCTTTATCCTCATATCCATCAACTTCATCCGTAGCTTCATTGTACAGGAGCCGTGGTTTAAGCGCTATTTCATCGAACAATAGGACGCAACATTTATTCTTTTCATCCATTGTTGGCGAAATTTTTTGTAAATGCTGCAACACAGCTTTGTTGATTCCACTTTCCATAGGTATCTTCTTTAGCAAATTGTGCAATGTTTTTATGCTAGGCAACATTAATCCATTTGCCAAATATCTGTAGGTTTTGGGGGACCTTTTGAATATGGCAAGGGCTGATATTTTTTCTTTAAGTGTAAATCGCCTACCTTTAGGTTTCTTTTCTTTGTTTCTTAGCTCTGCTGCAATTAAATTCTTAAAAATAGGAGAATTGATTTTGTCTATCAACTTGGCACTTTTCTTTAAAGAAGCTAGTGTGCATTTGGTTTTCTGGAGCTGAGCAATGAGCTTCTTCTTTCTTGGAGTTAATTCTATGTTATCTTCAGCTTTCCTTTTCTTTGTTATTTGTTGTGCTTTTCCTGATGATTCCTCAATTCTTTTTGAAGCAAAATCAACACTTGTCGATGCTTTAGGCTGTTTGCTTGTCGATGGTTTCGGTACATCGATGTTTGCGCCTGAAAAACATAACAAGTACATAAATAAAAACTATACATATGATTATGTATTTCGCCATACTAGCAGTTTCTGAGAAATCCGTGGACTAACATACAAACATACACTCACAAAATTTTGAGATAGAGATCATCATAATAAAATTTGAGCCAATTCCAACAATATCACATACATACGGGTCGAATTGAAATCTTCCTTTTTTGAAATCGTTTAAAAATACCGGACAAGTGCGAGTCTAATTCACTTTCCGATGGTTCCATACTCGAGGCACAGACCCCTAATGGCACCAAAAGTGGCTCTTATGAAATAGACAACCAATATAGCCTGACCTCACCATACCTACTAAAAAGTATCATCTTTAACTAAGTAAAGGTATACAGACAGTTTGAGCCATTTACAAATAAATGTAACTGATTTTTTTGTAATTTGTAGCAGTAGTGTATTTCTTGTAGTAGAGGACATCAATTTGTCTCTATACTCATATGCAATAGGATGTACCTGACACATAACTTCATACGATATTTCAAACCAACCTAAAAGTCATTACACACCGGGGTCGAGAAAGAAAGAGAAATGGAAACTTTTAGTCAAGGTAGCAGAAAAAAAATATGGACTAGAAAAGTGCTGATTTTCTTGATTGATTGAAATTAATTCGTTCCATATTACAACCAAATTTTGCAACTTATTGAGATAAAAAGTTATAACTTTGTCTATTCAACTGTCTAGCTCTGCAAACAACCCAAAAAATAAATTGTGACCAACAGACAAACAATACACACTCAGTACCGATCCACCTTTGTTGAGGAACCTTAAAAATAATAGGAAGGTACATACCTGTTTTTTTAGCTATATGAAGAGGGAATTCTTCTAACAGCTCATCTGGTAGAGGTTGAGCTGTAAGTTTTAGCTTTGGTATAGCCCTCTTAAGAAGTCGGCTGCCTTTTTTATTGAAGTCTTTCTTTGAAAAATGGTCTTCACATACAAATCTTATTTGGTGAAGTTTTTCTATTGGTAAATATAGAAGGTCTTCTTTACCAATAACACGTACCCATTCCTTACACCTATAATAAACACAAAAGAGTAAAACACAGCACAGCCAGCATTACGCTGAGTTGGGGTTGTATTGTGGCAAATACGTATTTTATTTAAGTAGTTTTAAGTATATTTTTATACTATGCTTGTACTTATTTGCTTATTGCTACAATAAATGTTTTTCTTTCTTTCTTTCTTTAAAAGGCGATAACTAGTCAAACTCGAAATTCAAAGTAAAATCACTTCTAGAAGAAAAGCAGGTGCTACATATTGTAGAATCCAATTGTGACATACTAAATAATGAAAAACTTGAATTAATTTTTTCCAAGGGAAAAAGCAGTTATAATATAGTGAACAGCAGACAAACATATGTCAACAAAGAAAAAGCAATTCTTTTTTAATGTGTGTTCATTATCTTGCCCTGACAAGACAAGATTTGTGAGGGTATTTTAGCGAGGACAAAGGCCGAGTTGTCGAATGCAAGACAATGTCTGTCGGGATTACTTAGTTATTTATTAAGACAGTGTACATACCGGTTTTCATCCAATGGGAAATTTGCAAAGAATCCAGGTGTGTTTGTTTCTTGTCGCAAACATATGACACAAATTCTGTTTTTACCCATTTTTAATTTTGCATCAGCATGCAGTTCAAGTCCTTAAAATACACACGAAGCTCTAAAAAAGACTGTCTTTATAAATTACTTGAAAAATAAAGTCAAAAAACACATACACCTAAACGAGTCTAGCGAATCGCCCACGCACAGATTTTGACCCCACACACGCACGATACATAAAGTGTTCAATATTTTATCACCGCATTCACCGAAAAAAACATAGAAACAATACAAGAAAGCGAATAATAAAGTTCGAAAAACACCTTATTCTACACGAGTCTTTCGCACATCCTTTTTTATTGTACACAGTGAACCACACATAAACTGTTTAGTATCACCGCATTTACTGAAAAACTCCAGAAATTAGGCACTAAAACAAGATAAAAACCAACGAAATTAATAATCTAAAGTCGTTGATAAAAAACAATAAATCACCATTCAAACACCGGTATCCGCCATGTTTGTTTTCTTTTTAAATTTTTGTTTTGCCATTTTGAGGGTGCCAATATTAAAATCAAGTAATGCTACCATTTTCCATTCCAACATGGTGTATTTATTTGCTACCAAGTTTACAAGTGGTCGTGTAAATGGCAGGCCTCCGTTAACCTGACAATGTTGGCTATGAAAAGTCTAAATCGTGGTATAAAAATTGAGTCTTCCCGAGTTTCGCCCAACTGTTAACCACTACTGTATCTAATTGGCTACATAGTCATACATTTTTGCCAGTATAAAATTGTTTATTTTTATTGTACAGCCAACAGTTTTAACACAGCGAAAAACGCAGTTTTCGACACTAATGGCCAACTTATATATACGACCTTATTTCAAAGAAAACCCTTTCCTTATTTTATCTGTGATCGATTTGCGTAAAGAAAAATTTGTACCTATTTATTTATTTCGTTTCGTAAAAGAAATTTGTACCTACTTACATAGGTATGTACTATTCCATACCTAATAAATATAAATATTAGTGAAAATGAGTAAAGAGAAGAAAAAAGCTCTATTTATATGCCTTGGTAGGTATTTAATGGAAGAATGACGCACTTAAATAATTCGTGAGATACCTAGTACAATTTGAGTTACATTCTACAATAAAATGTAATGCTGCTGTGGTTGTAGGAAATATATGCAGATCGCCAATAGCGGAAGGAGTATTTCAGAAAACAGTGAATGATCTGAACGTTGGTGATGAGTGGGAAATCGACAGTGCAGCGATAGGTGGATGGCATGTCGGCAATTCACCGGACTGGCGTGCATTGGATACTATGAAGAAACACAATGTTCCTTACAATAATAATGCAAGACAGGTTACCTAATATTAAAAACATCTGTCTTTTTTTGTTTTTAAAAATATGAATGAAGAAACTAGTTTGTTATCCAACTTACATGTAGTTTACTCTGACCTTTATCTCAAAAATAAGTCTCTATTGGTATTTATATGTATAGCATATTTATCTAGGTACCTACATGTTTTATGATAAAATGATAATTCATTACAGATAACTTCTGAAGACTTTAAACACTATGATTACATATTTGGCATGGATACGGAAAATATGAAGGACTTAAACAGGAAAGCTCCTAAAGGCAGCAGAGCAGAATTACTCATGTTTGGTGACTTTGACCCTCAAGGTGACCGGATCATAAGGGACCCCTACTATGTATGTACAATAAAAAATATATTTAATAATACTTTCAAGGAGACAAATTACAACTTTCTATATAACTATTAAACTAACTACAATTATATTTACAGGACAGTGACTCGGCTGGTTTTGAAAAGTGTTATCAACAATCTGTGAGATGCTCCAATGGATTTTTGGAGCATTTAAAAAAGCAATAAGTAACTAAAAACACAACAGTAAATGATTACTTAAATACATTCTACATTATTTCTATTGTAATTAATTTTGGGTGTATCAAATTACAAGAACTGTTATTATATTATTACATTATATTTATTTTTTCATAATTTGCCTTAAACATATTGCTGCGATTACAGGCCAATATTTAAATTAATAATATAAAAGGTATGGTGATTAAAAATTACAGTGACATTTACCATCTCGCTTAAACACATTATCTATGAATTTGATTATTTTTATCGTCATATGAGTATGCTGTACCCTGACGTTGAGAGTTTACAAACCCCTGCTATAATCCACACCAAGCATGTTATATCTTGTTAGGGTCACACATCTAAATACAGACTTCCAAGTCACTCAACTTAGGTAACTGTGAATGGTCACAAGATATTTCAAACTTATAATAACACACCTCGTTACTTTACCATCTGTTCGATACAATATATTTTTAAATAAGGTTCAAGCTCTGTATAATAGGCTGAAGTAATATCTGGAACTAAGCAGCTTCTTTGCTTAGGTTTAACAGTTTTGCTACTCAAAAAATTTATGAACCAGAGTAAAGTAGTGGTTGTTGCATATTCCTCAATGCTTTTGATTAAGAATATATCACGTTTGGTGAAGTACCCCCTAGAAATTAATATTTTTTTCTGAGATGTTTCTGTAGGGGTAATGAGATTCCTCCAATCACTAATAACTGATGCTTGTGATACTTGAGCCAGCTCGGAAGATGAGCTGCACTCATTAGACATTTCATCAACTGCCTGTTCTGTATAACTTGGTTGTCTATGTGAATTAACTTCTATTCTTTTCTCATTATACTTCTTGCCCACATTCTTTGGCTTAGTAAATCGGTTGTCATCTAGGTATGCTGGGATGTCAGGAGTTTCCACATAGGAGTCTGAAAAAAGGTTAACAAGTCAGTAAATCAATAATCACTCATCTAATCTCATGTCTAAGCTATCTGGTAATTAAGCTAGTTATTTTATGTGTTAATTACTAATATCATACAAACAACGTTTTTGTGTTAACAAGGAGTTGTAGTAAGTAAACAAAGACAAATAAGGCCTTTATTACAGACCAATTAAAGTAGACTTAGGTCATGATACTAAAGAATAACTAGTTGGTAATTAGTCATTTTTATATGAACCCAACCCACGTAGAGAGTTAAACAGCCAAAAAGCTCTGTTTTCGTGTAGAAGAAGCTGGTGTTTATGAAAGAGTAGGTATGTAGGTACCTACCTGGGAGTTCGTCATCACTGTCGAGAAGTCCTGCGATTTCCTGTTGAGTATGTTTTCCCACAAATTCATTCAATGTACGAGAATTCTTCATTTCTACTCAGAGCAGTATCTTGTTTGTGGATTGAAAGCTATTTTGTACCTAAGTATTAAGTAAAATAGAACTTGTGTAAAGCGTAGGTGGTGAATAGATTTTAAACTGCACAGATTTATTCAAATTAATAATTCTATGAATTAACAAAAACGTGTATGCACAAAATCGAAATTTTGCTTATTTGATAAATGCAATACCTCAGTACTATGCAACTGACTATGCATAATGCAATTATTGCAATTGTATCGTTATCTCTTTTCTTTTTTACATCAACATGAACATAACATAATTTTTTTTTTTTTTTAATTTATTCATGACCATGGATACAAAGTCCTTCAGTCGAAGTCTTATATGATAAAAATTTACATACATGGAAAACAAATAAAAATATTAAACTTAACTAAATTTTTTCAACAGTATTTAAAATATACTTATAAATAGGTTTGTAAAAGACTTCACTTTTTAGTAAATCTTCAATGCGGCGGGGAACACTAATTGAGTTATAAGCTGCTATGTCACATAAGTCACTGGCAAAAATTAGTCGTTGTAAATGGAAATGTGGACAAACAAAAATTATATGATTTATATCAGCATGCGGTCGGGAACAATATGTACAGTTATCATCTGGGACTATTTTAATCCTATGTAAATGAGCTGGAACCAAACAATGTCCAAATCGCAGACGATTTATAACTGTAATAAACTTTCTGCCACAGTATTTAAATTTGTTGTACCAAGGAGTGGTAGGTAAGTCTTTCTGTATTTCTGCATACCATCTTCCCTTACATTCTGTGGTAATGTGCCAATATTCTTTCCATATTCTGAGTAAATCCTTTTTGATTGCACAATAGTAATCTGTGAAAGGCACCTTCAATATATCTGAGTGATCTAGATCATGCTCCAGTCTAGTAGCCAAGTCTACTGTTTCGTTGCCGTGAATGCCACAATGTGAGGGAACCCATACAAATTCTACATGCTTTGATTTACCAATCATTTCTATAAGTTCTCTAATACGATATACAATGTAATTTAAATTATATGAAAAATTACTATTATTCAAAGCAGATAGAACACTTTTGGAATCACTTACAATTAGTATATTTATATTATTTACAGAATTATTTACAAATGTTAAAGCAGTTAAAATTGCATATGCTTCTGCAGTAAACACACTGCAGTTATTATCTAACTTTACACAATGGGTTTTATTCATTTGTGGATCATAATATGCTGCTTTAACTCCTTCATCAACTTTAGAACCATCTGTATATAAAATATAAAAGTCTGATTTACTGTCTAAGAATTCCAGAAAATCAAATTTGTTATTTATTAATACGTCTAAATTACAATCTATACTTAAGCAATTAATCAAGGCATTATATGGACATTTATATATTGGCCAGATATCATGTGGACAAATGTTTTTACTGGTATTTTGTAACAATGTCATTATTGCTGTAATTTCAGGCAAAACTCCGGAAATAAGAGATGTGGCTGATAAGCTAGTTGTTTCAACTGAGTGTGATATTTGTGGATGACATAAAACATTATTCAGCACTATATCATTATTAGCAGTCAACTCTTTCAAACAAAATCTATCAGCCAAAAGTAAACGTCTCAGGATTAATGGAGGTATACAGTTTTCAATTTCCATAGAATTAATAGGGGTGGAACACATAGCTCCACTAATAATTCTTAAAGCCATATTTTGTATTACATCAAGTTTTCGTAATAAGGTGACACTTGCATTCATATAAGCTAAACTACTATAATCAAAATGACTTCTTACTATACTTTTATATAGCATGATCAAGGTCTTAGGATCAGAACCCCAATAAGTGCCAGCTAAACATCTTAAAACATTAATACTTTTCATTGCATTGCTGCAGATATACTTGATATGCTCTTCAAATTTTAACTTGTTATCTATTATTACTCCCAAAAATTTATGTTGATTACTTACAGGAATGATTTCATTATTGTATTTAATTTTAACAAGAGATTGTGCAAAAGGATCTCTACTAAAAACAATAACAGAACTTTTATCAGAACTAATATCTAATTTTAATACATTATTGTAATAATGATGTAGCTGCAGCAGTGCAGAGTTCAAGTGATTTACAGCCATATTTAAATTTTGACTTTCAGAGTATAGAAGTAAGTCATCGGCAAATTGTAAAATGTTAATATGTGATGTATTTACATACTTCAATATTTGAGATGTATATAGATTATATAAAAGAGGAGATAAGGTAGCTCCTTGCATAGTGCCTTTACTGACAGATTTTGGTCCATGTAGCTTATTATTAAATTTAACATACAAGGTTCTGTTATCCAGAAAATTGAATATCCATTTTAATATTTTAGTTGGCAGTCCTAGCTCATACAAAACTAGAAGAAGGCTCTTAATGTTGACATTATCAAAAGCACCTTTTACATCAAGAAAGACACAGACCACATTAGCATGGCTAAGCTTTGCTTTTTTTAAAATTGAGATTAATGATACAAAACTTTCAGAGCAACTTTTACCCTTCCTGAATCCAAATTGTGTGTTAGGTATTTTAGAGTTAGTTTCCACAAAATAATCTAAACGTAATTTTAACATGTTCTCGAAGAGTTTACCCATACAGGATGACAAAGATATAGGTCTGTATGATGAAGAATTATTTGCAGGCTTATTAGGCTTTAAAATTGGTATTACACATTGAGTCTTCCATGATTCAGGAATAACTGATGCATTCCAAAGTCTGTTATAAATTGCCAATAAAATGTTCAGAGCATTTAAATGTAATTTTTTAATAAGTTTATATGGTATGTTATCCAAACCTGGTGTAGTATCCTTCCGACCACTTAGAGAAATGCGAAGCTCATTCAATGTATAAGGTTCATTTAAGAAAGACACTCTATTGTCAGACCTATCTAAAAAATTCAAAGAGGAAAAATCAGTTGATGTTGAATCTGCTAATTTTTCTAGAAAACTTGGTATCCATTCGTCATTTAGTGATTTGTTATTACAATTACTGTTAATCCTTTTGAACCTTTTAACATAGTTCCATATTCTAGAAACTGGTGTCATTCTGTTGAAAGAAGTACATAATTCATGCCATGACTTTCCCTGTTCCTCTTTTAATATCTTTTTCTTTTTAGCATCAAGACGTTTATATTCAATAAAATTTGGAATTGTTGGAGAGTGATGATATGTCTTAAGAGCTTCTTTCGACTTTTGAACTGCATCTTCACATAGTGTGTTCCACCATGGAGCTGGTTTTCTCAGAGCTTTTGGAGTGTGATTAGATATTTGCTTAGGAATAGATTCATCTCTGATTTGATATAAGATATTTATAAAACTATTGTATAATTCAAGTGGATCTGAATTTTCCAAATCTAATTGAGAAAAGTATGTTTCAGATAAAGTATTAAATTTAGACCAGTCTGCTTTGTTATACAAATATTTTTCTTCTACAGAACGGACATCATACACCGATGGCTTCACATTTATATCCAGAATAGTGGGAAAATGATAACTACCCATTGGATCATCATGGACTTGCCATTCACAGAGAGAAGCTAACGAGCAACTTACTAAGGCTAAATCAACTGCTGAAGAATTCCTGTTTGGATATTTAATTGTAGTATGATAACCATTATTTAGAACACACAAGTCAAACTCATCTATGAGATTGTACAAAGAATTACCTCTACTATTATTGTTTACACAACCAAATAATATGTGATGGGCATTGAAATCTCCCATTATGATACATGGCTTAGGAGTTTCTGTGAATACTTTTTTTAATTTATTAGCGTTAAATTTAGTTAATTTGCTGTTTGGGGGACAATAAATACACAACACATGTAATTTACCAAATGATGTATCCAATGCAATGCAAATGTTCTGAATAGGTTCAAAATATGAGGTATGAACAACTTCATATTTAAAATTTTGTTTAATTAAAATAGCTACCCCATTATGTTCGTTTATAGACAGTTTGTGAATCATATTATAGGATGGAAATTTTGGAATTTTACTGTTTTTCTTAAGCCATGTTTCATTTAGTAAACATATATCTACATTTTGTGTGGTTAAAAACTTTAACAATAGCGTTTTTTTACTATTTAGACTTTGAATATTAAATTGTGCAATACGTATAAATATGTCCATATAATCAAATTAAATTAAATTTGACAGTAAAATTTCTTTTATTCTTTTATTTGTAATGGGTTCATTCTTGCTATTTGCAAGGGTGAGAATGGATTTCACAAGGGCATTTATAATAACATCGTTATCAACAATTTCTTTGGCATTCAGTTCTTGGAAGGTTTTTTGTCTCGACTTTGGTGTTAGAGCTGGGAAGGAGGTGCTATCAGATATTTGGGGTAAACTTACCACGTTGGCATAAGACATTTTTGATTGTTGTTTGATTTTCTTCTCTTCTATTTTCTTCTGTTTAATTGGGCAGTCCTTTGATACTGCAAGGTGAGGTCCAGAACAATTTACACACATTATTTCTTCAACGTCGCACTCTTTGTAGGAGTGACGCCCTGCGCAGGACGAACACATCTGCTCGGCTCTGCAGTTCTTGGCTGAATGATTAAAACGTAGGCAACGGTAACATTGCAAAAGTGGTTGAATGTATTTGTGTACCTGGTATCTGAAAAGCTTGATGTATATATAGGTAGGTAATGTGGTAGCTGCGAAAGTCACAGCTACTGTTCCTAGAGGAGTTAATTGTCCGTCTATTTTTTTCATAAATCGTTTTATTGACACAACGTCAGCATCACAAGTAATATTTTTGTAAATTTCTTCATTTGACATTGTCAGTGGAATATGCCTGATGACTCCTATAACTTCAGTCATGTAAGCAGGAATGAAAGCTTTCAACTTATATCTGCTCAGGAAGCTATCCATCTTCAAGAAATTGTTAGCTGGAGCTGGTTTTTTAAAGGTGACTCCAACCTTATAAGCATTTATTCGGTGGACACCTATAATGCCTTTAACATTTTCAGTGAATAAATTTGTCAATATTATGGGATTTTTATTTCCAACCTTTTCTTCTTCTGTAGATTCAACGTAAACCACGCAGTCTCCACTGTGATTTTCGGGAAATAGCCTCTTGTAAAGGGGCTTCTGAAAGACTTTGTAGGCTGCATTGTTCAATGAGGGTTTTTCAAGTTTCCTCTTTTTTTTCCTGTCTGTTGTAACGACGGGGTCCTCCCCGTCGCTAGCAACGCTCATGTCGTTATTATTGCGTCGCAATACTCGTCGAAAAACCGCAATCAATTACAAATTTAAAATAAACAAAAATTAAAACGCCCGCTTCTTTTGACTTCCCGCCAAAAAGTCCCATAACATAATTTTTTTTTTTTTAATTTATTCATGACCATGGATACAAAGTCCTTCAGTCGAAGTCTTATATGATAAAAATTTACATACATGAAAAACAAATAAAAATATTAAACTTAACTAAATTTTTTCAACAGTATTTAAAATATACTTATAAATAGGTTTGTAAAAGACTTCACTTTTTAGTAAATCTTCAATGCGGCGGGGAACACTAATTGAGTTATAAGCTGCTATGTCACATAAGTCACTGGCAAAAATTAGTCGTTGTAAATGGAAATGTGGACAAACAAAAATTATATGATTTATATCAGCATGCGGTCGGGAACAATATGTACAGTTATCATCTGGGACTATTTTAATCCTATGTAAATGAGCTGGAACCAAACAATGTCCAAATCGCAGACGATTTATAACTGTAATAAACTTTCTGCCACAGTATTTAAATTTGTTGTACCAAGGAGTGGTAGGTAAGTCTTTCTGTATTTCTGCATACCATCTTCCCTTACATTCTGTGGTAATGTGCCAATATTCTTTCCATATTCTGAGTAAATCCTTTTTGATTGCACAATAGTAATCTGTGAAAGGCACCTTCAATATATCTGAGTGATCTAGATCATGCTCCAGTCTAGTAGCCAAGTCTACTGTTTCGTTGCCGTGAATGCCACAATGTGAGGGAACCCATACAAATTCTACATGCTTTGATTTACCAATCATTTCTATAAGTTCTCTAATACGATATACAATGTAATTTAAATTATATGAAAAATTACTATTATTCAAAGCAGATAGAACACTTTTGGAATCACTTACAATTAGTATATTTATATTATTTACAGAATTATTTACAAATGTTAAAGCAGTTAAAATTGCATATGCTTCTGCAGTAAACACACTGCAGTTATTATCTAACTTTACACAATGGGTTTTATTCATTTGTGGATCATAATATGCTGCTTTAACTCCTTCATCACCTTTAGAACCATCTGTATATAAAATATAAAAGTCTGATTTACTGTCTAAGAATTCCAGAAAATCAAATTTGTTATTTATTAATACGTCTAAATTACAATCTATACTTAAGCAATTAATCAAGGCATTATATGGACATTTATATATTGGCCAGATATCATGTGGACAAATGTTTTTACTGATATTTTGTAACAATGTCATTATTGCTGTAATTTCAGGCAAAACTCCGGAAATAAGAGATGTGGCTGATAAGCTAGTTGTTTCAACTGAGTGTGATATTTGTGGATGACATAAAACATTATTCAGCACTATATCATTATTAGCAGTCAACTCTTTCAAACAAAATCTATCAGCCAAAAGTAAACGTCTCAGGATTAATGGAGGTATACAGTTTTCAATTTCCATAGAATTAATAGGGGTGGAACACATAGCTCCACTAATAATTCTTAAAGCCATATTTTGTATTACATCAAGTTTTCGTAATAAGGTGACACTTGCATTCATATAAGCTAAACTACTATAATCAAAATGACTTCTTACTATACTTTTATATAGCATGATCAAGGTCTTAGGATCAGAACCCCAATAAGTGCCAGCTAAACATCTTAAAACATTAATACTTTTCATTGCATTGCTGCAGATATACTTAATATGCTCTTCAAATTTTAACTTGTTATCTATTATTACTCCCAAAAATTTATGTTGATTACTTACAGGAATGATTTCATTATTGTATTTAATTTTAACAAGAGATTGTGCAAAAGGATCTCTACTAAAAACAATAACAGAACTTTTATCAGAACTAATATCTAATTTTAATACATTATTGTAATAATGATGTAGCTGCAGCAGTGCAGAGTTCAAGTGATTTACAGCCATATTTAAATTTTGACTTTCAGAGTATAGAAGTAAGTCATCGGCAAATTGTAAAATGTTAATATGTGATGTATTTACATACTTCAATATTTGAGATGTATATAGATTATATAAAAGAGGAGATAAGGTAGCTCCTTGCATAGTGCCTTTACTGACAGATTTTGGTCCATGTAGCTTATTATTAAATTTAACATACAAGGTTCTGTTATCCAGAAAATTAAATATCCATTTTAATATTTTAGTTGGCAGTCCTAGCTCATACAAAACTAGAAGAAGGCTCTTAATGTTGACATTATCAAAAGCACCTTTTACATCAAGAAAGACACAGACCACATTAGCATGGCTAAGCTTTGCTTTTTTTAAAATTGAGATTAATGATACAAAACTTTCAGAGCAACTTTTACCCTTCCTGAATCCAAATTGTGTGTTAGGTATTTTAGAGTTAGTTTCCACAAAATAATCTAAACGTAATTTTAACATGTTCTCGAAGAGTTTACCCATACAGGATGACAAAGATATAGGTCTGTATGATGAAGAATTATTTGCAGGCTTATTAGGCTTTAAAATTGGTATTACACATTGAGTCTTCCATGATTCAGGAATAACTGATGCATTCCAAAGTCTGTTATAAATTGCCAATAAAATGTTCAGAGCATTTAAATGTAATTTTTTAATAAGTTTATATGGTATGTTATCCAAACCTGGTGTAGTATCCTTCCGACCACTTAGAGAAATGCGAAGCTCATTCAATGTATAAGGTTCATTTAAGAAAGACACTCTATTGTCAGACCTATCTAAAAAATTCAAAGAGGAAAAATCAGTTGATGTTGAATCTGCTAATTTTTCTAGAAAACTTGGTATCCATTCGTCATTTAGTGATTTGTTATTACAATTACTGTTAATCCTTTTGAACCTTTTAACATAGTTCCATATTCTAGAAACTGGTGTCATTCTGTTGAAAGAAGTACATAATTCATGCCATGACTTACCCTGTTCCTCTTTTAATATCTTTTTCTTTTTAGCATCAAGACGTTTATATTCAATAAAATTTGGAATTGTTGGAGAGTGATGATATGTCTTAAGAGCTTCTTTCGACTTTTGAACTGCATCTTCACATAGTGTGTTCCACCATGGAGCTGGTTTTCTCAGAGCTTTTGGAGTGTGATTAGATATTTGCTTGGGAATAGATTCATCTCTGATTTGATATAAGATATTTATAAAACTATTGTATAATTCAAGTGGATCTGAATTTTCCAAATCTAATTGAGAAAAGTATGTTTCAGATAAAGTATTAAATTTAGACCAGTCTGCTTTGTTATACAAATATTTTTCTTCTACAGAACGGACATCATACACCGATGGCTTCACATTTATATCCAGTATAGTGGGAAAATGATAACTACCCATTGGATCATCATGGACTTGCCATTCACAGAGAGAAGCTAACGAGCAACTTACTAAGGCTAAATCAACTGCTGAAGAATTCCTGTTTGGATATTTAATTGTAGTATGATAACCATTATTTAGAACACACAAGTCAAACTCATCTATGAGATTGTACAAAGAATTACCTCTACTATTATTGTTTACACAACCAAATAATATGTGATGGGCATTGAAATCTCCCATTATGATACATGGCTTAGGAGTTTCTGTGAATACTTTTTTTAATTTATTAGCGTTAAATTTAGTTAATTTGCTGTTTGGGGGACAATAAATACACAACACATGTAATTTACCAAATGATGTATCCAATGCAATGCAAATGTTCTGAATAGGTTCAAAATATGAGGTATGAACAACTTCATATTTAAAATTTTGTTTAATTAAAATAGCTACCCCATTATGTTCGTTTATAGACAGTTTGTGAATCATATTATAGGATGGAAATTTTGGAATTTTACTGTTTTTCTTAAGCCATGTTTCATTTAGTAAACATATATCTACATTTTGTGTGGTTAAAAACTTTAACAATAGCGTTTTTTTACTATTTAGACTTTGAATATTAAATTGTGCAATACGTATAAATATGTCCATATAATCAAATTAAATTAAATTTGACAGTAAAATTTCTTTTATTCTTTTATTTGTAATGGGTTCATTCTTGCTATTTGCAAGGGTGAGAATGGATTTCACAAGGGCATTTATAATAACATCGTTATCAACAATTTCTTTGGCATTCAGTTCTTGGAAGGTTTTTTGTCTCGACTTTGGTGTTAGAGCTGGGAAGGAGGTGCTATCAGATATTTGGGGCAAACTTACCACGTTGGCATAAGACATTTTTGATTGTTGTTTGATTTTCTTCTCTTCTATTTTCTTCTGTTTAATAGGGCAGTCCTTTGATACTGCAAGGTGAGGTCCAGAACAATTTACACACATTATTTCTTCAACGTCGCACTCCTTGTAGGAGTGACGCCCTGCGCAGGACGAACACATCTGCTCGGCTCTGCAGTTCTTGGCTGAATGATTAAAACGTAGGCAACGGTAACATTGCAAAAGTGGTTGAATGTATTTGTGTACCTGGTATCTGAAAAGCTTGATGTATATATAGGTAGGTAATGTGGTAGCTGCGAAAGTCACAGCTACTGTTCCTAGAGGAGTTAATTGTCCGTCTATTTTTTTCATAAATCGTTTTATTGACACAACGTCAGCATCACAAGTAATATTTTTGTAAATTTCTTCATTTGACATTGTCAGTGGAATATGCCTGATGACTCCTATAACTTCAGTCATGTAAGCAGGAATGAAAGCTTTCAACTTATATCTGCTCAGGAAGCTATCCATCTTCAAGAAATTGTTAGCTGGAGCTGGTTTTTTAAAGGTGACTCCAACCTTATAAGCATTTATTCGGTGGACACCTATAATGCCTTTAACATTTTCAGTGAATAAATTTGTCAATATTATGGGATTTTTATTTCCAACCTTTTCTTCTTCTGTAGATTCAACGTAAACCACGCAGTCTCCACTGTGATTTTCGGGAAATAGCCTCTTGTAAAGGGGCTTCTGAAAGACTTTGTAGGCTGCATTGTTCAATGAGGGTTTTTCAAGTTTCCTCTTTTTTTTCCTGTCTGTTGTAACGACGGGGTCCTCCCCGTCGCTAGCAACGCTCATGTCGTTATTATTGCGTCGCAATACTCGTCGAAAAACACCAATCAATTACAAATTTAAAATAAACAAAAATTAAAACGCCCGCTTCTTTTGACTTCCCGCCAAAAAGTCCCATAACATAATTAAGTAGGTAGTGTTGCCAGTTTTAAATTCTAGCCAGTATATAGGTAATTCCCCATGAGGGAAAGAGAGGGATGAAATAAAAAATCATTGTTCCCCATATATAGTACCAGCACAGAGCTTTGAAGTCCATGCTTGTCGCCCTGTGACTAGAGGCGAATTCTTTCTTTATTCGATACAAAACAGGTGTCACCATTTACTAAAACTAACACACTTTCGGCACGCACACTACGACGCACGAGATGTTCATGTACACAGTACGCTTCAACTTCATCGGCTGTGCAATATCGATATTTTTTTATCGATTATTTGCACATTTACTTCGAAGATGGAAATATATATCTTTAGTATAACTATATTATTTAAGTACAAATTATAGTTAACTAGCTATGGCCCGCGGTGTTATCCGCTGTAAAAACTTTTTATCCCGTGGGATAAAAACTATCCTATGTCCTTACCGGGGACTGAAACTATCTCTATACCAAATTTATTTTTATCTATTTTATTTAATTATCAAATCATCTTCAAAATGACTGGAGCATATTCTGGCATTTTTATGAGGAAACCAGTTGTATCTACCGGTCGCCAATATCCATTTATTTTTTAACACTGGATTTTTTGGAAATCTGTAAATTAAGTATGTGTTAAATAAAAACCGTAATCCACAAATATTTCCATACAAATCCAGAAACATCATATACATTATATCGATTATCGATAATTTGCTAGGTTCCATTTACACATCACTTTGCTATCGAGAAGTAGCGTCGTCAAGACAACGAATGTGTTAATGCCATTCAAAATGTCAAAAGTTTTTTTTATTAAAATTCAGTGAGTTTACATATAATATCATTGTTAAAATTACGAAATTTTACTACTTACCGATGGTATTTCACGCCGGTAACACTGGACTATTGTTCTTACAATTTTTAACTTGACACCAAGACATATTTAATAGTTTATCATGCTGTAAAACCGAGTAAAACGACCGAAAACTCTCTCTCGCTCGGACTATGTTCGACAACAGACTGACAAGACAAGCCAAGCGCTGTTTGTCGTAGGTTAGGTTGGCCTGTTTACTGCTCCAAACGAGAACCACGTATTATTATTCATTTCGCTTCTATGGGGGGGCGCGCGCGGGGACGATGTGGCCCGATCGTTGTTCTGTGAGTACCAGTGACGAGATTGGGATTTGATGCTCGAAGGATAGGGAAGATGGAGCATTTTTAGATGACCAATTTCTAAATTAAATGTCATTGTCAATAAAAGAATATACCTAAGACTCAACGCTTAGAGTAAGAAAAAGCTATAGAGGATCGGGTAGCGTGGCCACACATGAGACAAAAAACTAGAGTCCGCAATCAGAACATTTTAGTTCCAATATTATCCACGCGCAGAGTTATCTTGCTTGAACTCTAAATTCTAAACTATTGTTTTATAGGTGTATCTCTGCTTTAAAACAATCAATGCAAGCAAATATATTTAAAAATGATGCAGAAAAATGCCAAAATAATCTTCACAATTTTACAAAGACGAAATAACTGTCAAAGTTTGTTGAGCTACTAATGTCGCTGGCCTTGAAAAAGCTGGCACGCTCTGAGAGATGGAAATAGTATAGCTTTGTCCTTTTCTGTTACTTATAATAACTCAATACTATATCTCTTTCTTGTTGAAATGAAACGGAGCTACCCGCGCGCCGTCTATTCTTTTCTTCGTCTAAGACTCAACGTAATTTTCATACAAAATCGCGTGCTTTTATGGGGATTCCCCTAAAAATATAGGCATGTGTGGCCCTGTCGCTTAAAAAGTATAGGATTTAACGGTTTTTTTTAATTTAGACACTATTTTTTCTTATACTTACATAGGTACCTACTTAATTATATCCACTAAAACATTAAAATTATATTTTTATAAGGCACTTATTTTAAAATCTTAAATTAGGTAGGTAAGGTATGTTAAATAGAGTCGTAAGAATTCGTCAATACTATAATTACTTAACTTAACATTTCTTTACTAGGTTTTTTATTTTGGCGCGAAAGATCTTTTCTGAGGGTTCATTTCGGATATCTTATGGGAGTTTCTTATGGTCATGTATTCTAAGACTTATTAAGTAAACTAATTTGGACATTGTAAAGGGCCAAGTTTACAAAAAATGTCTAAAATAGTAAAAAAATAAAATTGTAGGTATGAGATTGTACCTAGGTATGAGGCTTTACTAGTTGAGTAGGCCTGGCTATGAGGTTTTACTAGTTTATATAGAAGATCATTGGGTATGAGTCATTATTTGGTTCTGGATCATGTGAAGTGATCCAGCGCTTGAGCACTGGACTGCGGACGTCTGTTTCTGACGACGCGTCGTCAGAAACAGCCATAAGAATTTCGTTGTCAAAACAGCTTTGTTAGAAAGAGGCAAGGCAATATTACTTATATCATTTTGATGAGCCAGCTTCTTTTCAAACTTATCGTGATGCCACCAGTGTTACTTATGCAGCATCCCGTTGGATATCTAATCTATAACTTTTAAGACCTTCATACCTAATTTCGCCCACTTCAATCCAACCGCATGATCATAAAGTAGGAACTAACACAATCACAAACTTTCACCTTATAATATAAGTATGGTTATTTTATCATCAATCTAGGTTAGGCATGTGTGTTATTCTATGTAGAAAATGATCATCTCAAAAATAAAAACTCTAATCTCAATTTTCATTAATTGGTATTTATTTCAGTCTTCAGCACAACCTCCAGGTGTCCATCTTCTTTTACCCTAAGTTTCCTGAGTCGTTTATTACGTTTCTTTCCACGTAGATTCTTGAGACATCCAAGTGCATAATCTAGTATTTCTTCAAGTGGCAATTTTGTAAATCCTTTCAATTTCTTGATAAATAAATAACAGACTCTGTAAATAAATCTGTGTGTAAATCCATCGGGGAAGTCTGCAAGTAATTCTTTCCATCTGATGTCTCTCCACATTTTGTACTTGCAGGTTTCAATTCTCTCTTGTATCCTGCAGCAATAGTAAAATAATAAAAATAAATAAAGCCTTTAATACTAATACTCATTAATGAATAGTTGTGAAATAAGTAATGTGACAGTACATGATATTGAGAACCATTTAAGTATCTCTTTTATGACATTATACAATGTGCATACAACAATTTATACAATGTTTGTATACAAGTTTTTGTTTTAGTTTAGATAAGTACAAAAATCTTAGCTAAGTACATCGGACAGGACAGCATCCGACTAGACTTCTTACACCTATAGAGCAAGAGTCACTAAAAAATCTGTTCTCAATGGAAGAAATAACGTGCAGTGACAACATTGAACAAACGTATGAAGATATATTAAACAAGATAAAAAATGCGTACTTATGAAAGTTACCACCACGAAATAAGAAGAACCAGTTGTATGATGACCTGATGACAGAAGAAATTAAAAATCTAACAGAAGAACGAGAAAGTATTAAAAACAACAGTAACAGAACATTTGAGCAGAGGAAAAGACTACGTATACTGTACCTACCGACTAATTAATAAAAAACTGAAAAATAATTACAAAAATTACAGAATACACACAATTTTGCAAGAACTTGAAAGTACGGGCTCCTCGAAGAGAGCTTATAAAAGTCTCAATAATTTAAAACAGTGGATTTCTGAATTAAAACAAAACAATAGAATCAACACACACGCAACCTCACGAAAAGAATTACTCAAAATAGCAACCGAATTTTATACGACAACAACAACGACGACAACGACGACATGAATTATTGCGATGAGTTTACAAACAACCATTTTGATTATAACCATACAAATTGCCCTCCTTTTCTTCAATCCGAAATAAGAAGCGCAGTCAACAAATTGAAAAATAATAAAAGCCCAGGAGATGATGGTATAACAAATGATGTAATTAAAGCCATGGAACAATCGATATACCCAGTACTAACTGATCTATTCAATAAAATAATGGAACAGGAATATATACCTGCGTGCTGGAAAAGTTGCACAGTGTCTTTCTACTCTACAAGAAAGGTGATCCTAGAGACATTAGTAACTACAGGCCAATAAGTCTACTGTCAAAGCTGTACCAAATATTTACCTCAGTACTATTAACCAGAATCACCAGACAATTGGATGAAAACCAGACACGAGATCAAGCTGGATTTAGAAAAAGTTTTTCAACAATTGACCACATCTCAACAATTGACCACGTCATCTTCACCCTTACCCAGATTATCGAAAAATGCCAAGAATTTGGCAATACACTATATCTAGCAAACATTGATTACAGTAAAGCATTCGATCAATAAAGTATTTCGATCAACTCTACAAAAACAAGGAATTGAAAGCAAATATATATCACTACTGAAAAATATATAGGTACTTCAATTGTAATGCTAGAATCAAACTTGAGACCATAGGAGAGCCATTTTTTCATACAAAAGGGTGTAAGACAAGGTGATACAATATCTCCCCAGCTATTTATAGCTCTACTAAGCCAAATATTCCGGAACCTAGACTGGAACAATCGAGGACTAAACATAAACGGTGAGTACTTGAGCCACCTCTGTTTTGCCGACGACATTATCCTCATATCAGAGAGTCACGAAGAAATACAATTTATGCTGACTCGTCTAGACCGACAAAGTAGAGTTTACGGATTGCACATGAATAAGGAAAAAACCAAAATCATGACAAATAGAGTGAAGATCCCAGTAACCATAGACAGTATAAACATTGACTACGTAATAAGTTACACATATCTGGGACAAAATATAGAATTGACTAAAAAAAAGATAAGATAAAAATAATTTATTTCCAAAACATGAATTCATGGTTTGCACAAATTGATACATAATAATTAAATAATTCATTACAATTTTGTTTGATAAAACTTAATGATTTATTATCTACTGACTAACCGAACCGAAAAAGAAGTGGACCAGCAAATATCCTTGAGCTGGAAAAAGTACTGGAGTAACAAGGAAATCTTCAAAGGCAACTTACCTCTCCGTGTAAAGAAAAAGGTATTCGAATCAAATATAATGCCCACTCTCCTGTATGGATGTCAAACTTGGGCCCCAACAAAAGAAACAATAAAAAAACTTAGATCTTTTCAAAGAGCAACTGAACGAAGTATGCTAGGAATAAAACTGAGAGATCGCATTGATAGTAAAGCCATCAGAAAGAAAACGAAATTGACCGATGTTGTTCAGACGGCTGCCAAGTTTAAATGGAAATGGGCTGGGCATACAACGAGACAGAGAGACAACAGGTGGACAGAGATAATACTTCACTGAGAGCCAAGAGATGGACGGAGCGTGGACGACCAGTCAGACGATGGAGAGACGATATAGAGGCGGTGGCGGGAAAACTGTGGACAAGAACAGCAAAGACAAGGAGCACATGGCATGAGTTGGAGGAGGCCTACGTCCAAAGTTGGACGATCCCTTAAATATTATTAATATAAATTTGACGTCGCATGTACATAAACATTATACTTGACATAATTATAATCTTAAAACTATATCTGACAAACATATATACAGTAAATTAATAACATTATAAATTTGTAATTTGATTATTCAATGAAGGGAAATAAAGGTTATTTTTATTTTATTTTTTAAGTACAAAAATTCAGATTTTCTTTATATCAGACATATATTTACATGCACAGTAGGTACATTAATTTTTAAGTTTATGAGCAAAGTAAATAATAAATACAATGTGCACACCACAATTTTATTTATTTGTATAAAATGGTATTGGCATGCAAGTTTTTGTTTTAGTTTAGCTAAGCTCCTAAATTTTGGTTTTATTATGTCAGATATATATTTATTTACCAACAAAGTCATTAAGTTTATTATGTATGTAACTTTATCATATAAAAACAGCTAAATTAAATTGCTTAAAATTCAATATTTATGAAGGAATATTGCTGATAATATAAACCTCTTTACTTAGAACTTAGTTTTACACCAGAATATTTATATTCTGGTATAACACTAGGTGCCTGCTATAATTGACATTGTACAGTAGGTACCTGCATATAAGTCGGTCTCTTATATCAGATAGTAGTTTTGAATTATGAACTTACCTTTTGAATAGTCTTTTCCTCAGTTTGAAGAGCTTCACATCACATGTAGAAAAGAGTTGTACATGCAGGTAACAATACCAGAAGTGATTCAGGTAGGTGCTGCTTTGCTCCATATCTTCTTCAAGTTTATACCATATTCTTGAATCAAACTGCTTGTTCTTTAATTCATCTAAGGTCAGTCCTGTATGCTCTTGCAAGTGATTAAGGAATTTAGAAGCTAGTGTCATATTCCATTTTAGTCTTTTCTTCTGAGGTTTTCCTGTGAAGAGACAATATTTTTACCATCAGGTAGAATCACGCTTAAGAACTAAAACTGTCTGAGTGTGTATAATCTAATCTGAGCTTGACTAAGGACATAGGTAAATATTTGTAACAATGTGGCCATTTCATTAGGATAAAATATCTATACGTTTATCAATAACTTACCATAAGTCAGCTCTTTTAACCGTTTGTAGACGCCTCTCTGTCTTCGGCCGAGTAACATAGACAATATGACTCCCATTACTTTAGGTTTGTGTATATAGCATATCTCTATTAATTTTTCCTCCATCTTAGTATAATGTCCAGTTTTGTAGCCTCCAAAATGAGCAGAGATGTAGAAGTACACTTGGTGCATGGTTCGTTTCAATCCCCGACAGAGGAATGCAATTGCAAAAAATCTTGCATCTTTCTCAGGACCAGATCTTTGTTTAAGTCTCCAGCGCACCAAACTAATGATTTGATCAGGCAGGCCATACTTCTGTAATAGTTATGAAAAAACAGTGTTTTTACAGTGATTGATCTTTTTTGGAATAGGACATACATAGGAAAGTAATATAAACTATTGTTTCATATTATAAATCATGTAAATTAATCCTACAGAAATAGGCTACAGGAACTAAGAAAAAAAGAAATGTGCCCCTTTTTTGTCATTGAGGAACAATCATGTAGTTATACCTAGTAGTTGCAGCAGCTTGAGTAATGTTGTAACTTAAGTTAAGATTGCTTTAAAATTTAAATTATCAGGTCAAAATATTAAGGCACCACTTGACTGTCTATGTACCTACTTGTCTGGCTGGTTGCAACTACTCACCTGATATCATGTCATTTATAATTTTATTATTCTCACTGAGTATGCTTATTTAATTTTAATGTAAAAAAAATAGAATTAATTTGGTAAGTATATGATTTAATGATTGACATAATATTTTTGAAATTATGTACGAATAAATCATTGTGTTGAATTGCATGGGATATGAGAGCAAAAACATTATTTCTTACCTTTCTAAATCTATTCCAGTTTTTAATAATTTTTTCATGTTCATAAGTAGACATAGGATCTGTGTTATAATCATCATGTTTTCCAGTGTATTTCAGTGTATTGAGTTTTTGATACCAAGGCTGCTCCCAGTAGATAATTGCTTTTGCACATTTCTTTGTTAGAAGCTGAAAGAGTTTAAAGATTGTGTAATAAAAGTTTTTAGATGATATTAAAATACAAGTTGGTATTGCAAAAAAGTTTTTTATTTGTAGGTTTGCAAAATAAAATTATTCATAGCGAACATAAAGCTACACTGCTGTATGCAGCATTAGAGATTAGAAAATTAATGAGATTTAGTTGTGATATATTTTAATACTTCATGTTGCACAACTTTTAAAGTATTTTTTTTAAATGGATATTATTACAATACTTACATCGAAAAACTTGTCGTCTTCGTCTCGCATTTCATCTACATATTCCATTAATTTCTCCATACTTGTTGGATCAGAGATATCATCTATTTCATCGAGGATTTTTTTCAAATGTAACCCGGGATATAATTTATTGTCTGTCGTAACTATATCTTCTTCGTTTTCTGCCATATTATAAGACAATAAAATATTATGATTACACTAGCATAGCCTTCTCTGTTATCACTTAAAAATTGAAATGAGTTGAAGAGTTTGACTACTGCAGTTAATTAACTAAAACTAACCTCAAACAAAACTCTGCTACAACAACCGAAACACTCATGTTAGTATGATCTTGATCTATTGATCACAACATTCCACAACCCAGTCAACTCACTGTGTCATAGTTGCACAGCAAAATATTGCTGTTATTCTCACAACCGTCCTTAGTACAATATTTATTGGCCGTGCAATATCAGAACTGTTGTTGTTTTAACCATCAAATCAGGCTTAATGTCAAAGTCAACCATCAAGCTCTTTGTGCATTGCTACTGCTGTTTTGGGAAATTGTTTTAAGTTCTATTCATATTTCTCATGAATTAGAAAAAGCTAGATCTTCTCTGCGTAAGAATATAATATAAATAACGATTACTTTACAGTGTGGAATAAATGACTTTACCTTATTTCAATTTGCAGCTAGGAAATGAAGTAACCAAAACAAGATGTTTGTTTCGCAAGAAGGGGCTGCTCGTAAGCCATTCCAAAAGCCTAACATACTTCGAAGGAGATCTAAAGCAGCAAAGCTGAACCCAGAGAAGAGCCTTGAAACATTGAATCTTGGGGCACCAATGTGCTCCAGCGGTAGCCAGGTCCGGTTAGCTATTCCTTTAGTGCAAACTGAAGAGCAACAAACTCAACAGTTTCAAATAATAGAAGCCCCGACTTTTGCTGTAGTCAGTATTGAGGAGATAATTGACCGGAATGGGACAGAAAACTCGCAAACACTTGATTTTAGTGGTGACAGTTTAACTATTTATGCTCATAACACACAAGTAAACAGTAAGTACTTCCATATGTATGTTCTTTGTTTATTTATTTGCTACTTCACCTATTGAAAATATGATGAGGAAGAGAAGAAAATATACATTTTGAGTAGTTTATAGTACTATGCATTTATTCAGCAAAATTATTTGTATCCTACAAACATTATTCAAACATAGCATTAATAGCTAAATATAAAACATATATTTATAATATATTATTACTAGTTTCAGCCAAGGACACACTTTATTAGCAATGTATGTAAGCTAACATGGAGAGTAGCTAGAGCATTCAAGGGAGTAAACATATTACTTCTAACTTCTACAAAATAATAAAGCACTCTCATGTCATATTAATTTTCAATTTTTTTCTTGTGATTCAGGGTGTAGCTAAACTTGCTTAGAATATTTTAAAGTTTTCTTTTTATGATTTTAAACATTTTTGATCTTATTTTTCAGGTGGTGAAATTTGTATTGCCCAGGATACTTTGAATGTGGAGTCATTTTTGAATAGTGATGTACAGGTAAGCACCCTTATGTTAAATATAATGTTAAGCAGATTTTTTGTTACTTTCATATTAAAATAGTATTATTACACTTTGTTTGTATTGTATATGTGAAAAACTATATAACTATGTTGTAGCTAGTTGTTTTCATGTATTGGTTATTAGATTAAATTATTAGTAGTAGAATGTTTAATTAAGAATGTTTAAGACAGTAAAATTATGACAAGACATCATAGTGTTGCATAATGCATAAAATTATTTATTTATTTTGTTATGTTCATGATTTTAATAAATATTTCTTTCTTTGTAGTGTTCAGTTTATATGTAAAATTATTTATATTACATACATATTTCACATTCAAAGATAAAGGTTCATTTATTAGCAAGATGTAGTTGTGTTACATGATGGTAGGTGATAAAAAATCAAATATTAGTATCATACATCTCAACCATTACTGGTTTGCAAATTAGACATAATATAAAAACTAGCCAGAGGAGTGGGCAGAGGCAAAGGACTCTGGCAGCGAAATGGGTCGACAACATTATTAGAGTTGTGGGTTCTATATGGATGAGGTCTGCACAAGATCGTCGCAGCTGGCACATTCAAAGGGAGGCCTATACCCAGCAGTGGGATATAATGATGATGATGATAAAAACTGAACTTCTTATTAAACTAAACCTGACTTTAAATATTTCAGAGTAAAGCATTAGATAGTAAAGATGACACTTCAGCTTCAGAGACAGTAAATGAAGATAATACACAAAAATGGTGCCTTGATTTTGTTACCGAAGTATCTAAAGAAATTACAAGTTATCGTGAGTAATATCCTTGATTTATCATGAATATAAATTCAGGGGTCTAATAAATAAATATTCTAGGATATTTTACACAGAGCTTTCTAGCCCCATGCTAAGCAAACATTTTACAAGAGTACTATGGTACAGGTATGGTATGGTACAGTGTTGGTCCATGGAAGGACCTGGGCAGCCACCATGATGTATCTGTCCAAGAAACCTCCTGTAATAAATTAGTTCTGTGGGAGAATCACGACCCTCAGTCATGAGGAAATATGACTCAAGCGAGAGAGACTATGGTACAAGTTAATGGATATAATAAAAATGTTGTGAATAGACATAATCCAGAGTAGTTATTTCTAGACATACAATACTATTTCTTGACTACATTGGTCCCTAACATTGTGTGAAAAATACACTAGAAGTAATTCTCCTAGTATTTTGCCTTACAATTAAATTGATAATTTATATAAAAAAGTGAACTACAGTGGCACCTTGCAAACACACAATACTCCCTTAAGAAATTTCAAAATATGTACTTAGTTGAGAAAAGAAAATACATATTCTACTTACAGGGCCTCCAATCCTAAATCAAGAAAGCATGAACATTTCCTGTATTGTTTCTGATGCTTAATTAATTTTCATAGATGGTGATGATGGATCTCTAATATCAAATACCAATATAGCAGAAAGTCAAGACAACAGTAATATTATTAAAAATGAGCTCGTGCAAGAATCATTACTGACTCCAACTTGTAGTGGCTATGTGCCAATTACAGTTGCTAATGCACAGCCAAAACCAATTGATAATTACAGTATAAGGAAATTTGTGGTAAGTTTTAGATGTATATCAACAAATTAGGTTAAATAATTGAATTATATTTGAGCTTTATACAATTTGGTAGAAATAGATGTGTTTTTGTATAGCTTTAGATGTTTAGAACAAATAGACACATTCATTACAACCTTCAGCCTTCCTAATATGAATGTGATTGTACAATATTTATTTGTGCTCCAAATGTGTTCACTTTAGGCAAAGACAATAATTTCAGTGTGAGGAACCAACATGCAACAAAAGCTACTGGACCGAGGCGAATTTAGAGAAGCACAAAAAGACGCACAAAGGAGAGAAGAATCTAGTCATTTTAAGCTGTCCGGTGTCAAAGACAGACGGTGATGGAGTGGTGACCAAGTGTGGCAGGACGTTCCTGGCTCGGAACATGCTCACCAAGCATCTCAATGAAGAGCATTCACCAGAGGAAGCACTGTTCAAGTATGTGCACAGAATTCCAGACTAATTACAGCTAGATGGCGCTGTATGCAATGTCAATGACAGGTTCTAATGTAGCTAAAGTCTTCAAGATATCAAATATTCCTGAATCCTTTATTTATAAATTCTTCCAACTCCTCAGAAACATCCCAATCTATTGAAAATTCCTTCTATTTTAGAACACTCCCAACCTCCTGTACTTCCAATTCTTTAACATCCAAGCTATCTGCCTGCGGATCACATTACCCCTGTCAAGCAAAATTTTATAATTTAGCTCTTATATTTTTGTAGCTCATTACTTACTGTTCATATTTATTGTGCAATTGACGGTATATGATTGTGTTCAGATGCGGCAAGTGCGGGCGTCGGTTCTGGTACGCGGGCGGCGCGCGCGCGCCACGCGACGGGCGG
>OZ026813.1:10013419-10204977 GCA_964023185.1 Macaria liturata | reverse complement strand
ATGACATACTCATTCCTTGGGAGAGATCTAGATGCGGGCTGATGATGATGTCGTCAGTAAGCTATGTCGTGATGGTGCAGGGCTGCACCTGGTCGTTCCGGTCGAACAGCAAGCTGGTGCGGCACGCGCGGCGGCACACGGGCGAGCGGCGGCACGCGTGCGCGGAGTGCGGGCGCTCCTTCCTGCGGCGCGAGCACCTGCGCGAGCACGCCGCCAGGCACCGCGCCGCGCCGCGCCGCCGCCACGCCTGCACGCACACAGGTATACGATGTGTCATGTTATATACTATATGATGTGCCATTATATACCTCTCTCTAATCGTTTGATCACGCAGCAATACCTAGTACCATTTGGCAAACACTTGCATAGTAATTTCCAAAAAATATATTTCTCTCTCTTTGTTGCTTGTTTTTCCTCTTTATTGAGGGTTCTTGACTAAGTACCCCGCAAAATTAATTCATTAATTAAATTAAGGAGTTTTTACGGGAACATAAATCATGCTGGGCTTCTAAGACCGTGTCCCTTGGAAGACGACATCAAATTTTATTTAGAAACTTTGACAAACATCTAAGTCATGTCGATAAACTAACTTTAACTTTGTTAGGTCTTTAACTTAGGTTTTGTTAGCACAATTGCGAAATGCATATTGTTTTGTTTCCCAGACTGTGACCGTAGTTTCATAAGTACATCGTCGTTAGTATCTCACGTGAAGAAGGTGCACATGAAGCAAGACAAGGACGGCAAGACTCCGAACAAGAGACAGAAGAGCAGAGCAAAGAAAGACACTCTTTTGGTAAGATATTTGTTACTAACCAACTTATAAACCAGTCGGATAACTCGTTAATTGTAGGATTGTAATAAATATAGATAGATAAATAAATAAATAAATATTCTGGAACATTGCAAACAGCGCCATCTAGCGTGTTGCGGTTACTAGATAACGGATATGACAGTTATTAAATCACTTCAGAGGCACCTAGGGTGGTTTATAAAGTCTGACACTAGAGTTAGCCTCTTTCACATTAACTTAACTTATTAACTTAATCTTGACTCATCGAAGTCGAGTAAGCAGTTCAGTCTAGTTTGTAAGTTAACGGCATGGAAACATTACACATATAAGTATTTCTTTCCGCAGGTGTCAGCAATAAAATGTAAGCCTGAAAAAACAATCGAAACAACCGTAATAGAAGAACCTCGCGAACAAATACTGGAGAGCATAGAGAGCACGCCCATTGAAGCACTCACGATAGAGCGGGACGGGGCCATAGTGAAGAGCAGTATGATAGACAAGGATGGCAGTATAGAGAGAGAAGAGAGATGCGCTCGAGTACACTGCACGTGGCCACTGCAGCGCGCGCCCGACACACACTATGCTATGGAAGAGGATACACAGGTGAACAATGTTATATAATTTAAAAAATAACCTTATACAGGTTATTTTTCCCTGTATGTTTGTTCCCGGTCTAGAAACTTACGATATAATCTGTCAGTCATTATCTGCAAGCTAACCTGGCCCTAAATTCGTCGACTTTTGAATCTTTCGTCGAAAATCGACTTTCGTCGAAAAATGTAATTAATATCGAAGCGTATTAAAAGTTGCTCTTGTGTGTTTTTTCTGTTTGAAACTAAACTGAGAATCAGTAACAAATTATTGTTTGGTTGGTTTGATTTTCAAGCGCGTATGAAGAAAATATAGAGACTATTTATATTTTTAGGGGCAATAAATAAGCAGATTTTATTAAATTAAAAAAAAAAACGGGGTAAAAGTATCCTATATCCCTCTCCTGGTTCTAAGCTATCTCCCCACCAATTTTCAACTAAATCCGTGCAGCTGTTCGTGAGTTATAAAAGGTGTAATAAAAAAGAACGGGCTAAACAACAATGAGTGTGTGTTGCAGGTGGAGCGGGCGGGGTCGGAGAGCTGCGAGAGCAACATCTACTCGGTGCGCAGCGACCTGTTCCTGCACGGGAACCTGCTCGCCAACGAGGACAGCGAGTCAGTACCAGCATTGTAATTCATACACCTTACATCTACCCTCGTTCCTACTTCCTAGACGCGGACAGTCCTTTAATTGGTGACTAAAAAGTGGCATTCCATTTTGGCCGTTTCCAGTGGTTTGTCATAGTACGGTATTCTTTAAGGTCCCTAAGGGGGTTAGAAAACTAGGAGCTGGTAGTAACCTCTAGACGTACGCAGTCCTCGGGTAAGTGGCGGGGGTTTCATTTTGCTTTTAGTTCGCTAAATACTCTTGTATTTGGTTGGGCTGCTTTTATAGGAAACCCGTCCACTGGCGACAAAAGTCGACGGTATCGAACTTGATTGTTTGTGTTACAGGTTCATTATAAGTCGCGGCGGTGCGGGCGAGTGCGGCGCGGGGGGCGGGGAGGAGGCGCGGGGGGCGGAGCACCTCGACGCACTCATCGACTCCACTCCCACCACAGACCTCACGCAGGTAACACACATTTACACGCTTCATTTAAACGAGTTCACCGTGAAGATCTAAAATAAATCTTTCGAAATCTCAGGAGGAACTTATGTACGCCGATGCAGTGGACGAGTCTTCCTTCCGGGTATTTCTTCTCAACGGCGAGGAGCTCGCGTGATCTACTCCAAGGGAACATGGATCTTATGAACCAGTGAATAGAGATCAAATTAAGACACAATATTTCCAACAATGCAGCATAAAAGGGATCAACATGAGATGGTAAGTGATGCGAAAAAGATTAGTTTTAAAAACTAAATATTAGCTACAAATGCAATCTATTGTGTGTTTCTGGCTAAAATAGTTATAGATAAATGATTGTATTTTAATCTAAAATACTTCGAATGTATTTATTGGTCTGTTGTGATTGAGATTCTAATCTATTGCGTTTGTTTAATATTCTTACAACACTTACAGATGAAAATTTACATTGAAATAAATGTTTGAACCCAGTTCTTAAAATAAAGTTATTCGGCTGAGTGGGTCAATAGGTATAACTTTTACTTCATTTGTTATTTTTTTTAACAAAGAATAGGTTTGCGTTTGGCCGTAATTCGCCTGATGGTAAGCAAACATTACGATCTAGGATGGAGTGTGCTTGCCCAGTAAGAACCGATTGACCAAAGCTGATTAGGGTGGTTTAACTTCCCTAAAAAAACAAATTACGCTATTATAAGCAAACGGAATATAAGTTTACGTAAAAATCAAAACACTTGGCATTTATTTTAGCTTTTATATGCAGTAAACTGTATTTTAGAAGCAGTAACATAATGCTTTATAAAAATATTAGTTGTGTATATTTGTCGCAAATGAACACCAAAATAAATGGCACCGTTGTGATTTTGGTGTAAGCTTAGATTCCTATAATTGGAATTTGTTTCGAAATCGAAGCGTTTTAATTCGAATGAACTTGAACTTGTTTTGACTTCTTAAAACTGATTTGATAAATAATTCGCGACTCTTTTCGAAGCTAAGTCAGAAACGGACAGTTTTATAGATACATTTATACATACACATAAAATAAAATAAAATAAAAATAGCCTTTATTTCAGATGCTTCAGTTAATAATTAGTAGGTAATTCATTTAGTATTCATTACAAAACAGAATTTCAAATGTTATTAAAATGGAAATATAACAACAAGAACACATTGCAAAATTAGTTTTTCCATGTCCATAAAAATAGTCTTCGTCAGTTGATGTTGAATATATTCTTCCCATACTGTCCAACTTTGAAATAATGGTTTTATTTGTGTCAAAAGTTTCTTTGAAGTCAATGTTTTTAAGTAAGTGCGTCTGTCGCCTCTCTGGCGTAGGCCTCCCCCAGTCTAGTCCACTGCTTTCTGTCTCTTGCCAGTCTCTTCCACGTTTGCCCGTGTCTCTGGGTGAACACGTCCTCCCATCGTCTATGTGGTCTGCCTCTCTTGCGTAAGTCACCTCTAGGGATCCATTCTATTACTTTTTTTGTCCATTTATCATTTTTCATTCTGCAAACATGTCCTGCCCAATTCCATTTCAAAGTCCTAATGCTTTTTACTATGTCTCTTATCTTTGTCTTTTGTCTGATTTTCTTATTGCTAATTCTGTCCGATAATCTTACTCCTAACATACTCCTCTCCATCTTTCTTTGACATATGGCTAGTTTGTTTTCATCTTCTTTCCGCAACGCCCATGTCTGGCAGCCATATATCAGGCAAGGTAGTATTGCGATGTCATATACTTTGCTCTTGATGGCGGTGTCAATATCTTTACTTTTCATAATCTCCTTGAGACTCCAATACCTCTTCCAAGCCAATCCGATCCTTCGATCTATTTCTTTTTCTGTCAGATCTTTGAAAGCCATCGATTGCCCCAAGTAGGTATATTCAGTCACGTATTCTATGTTTTCATTGTCTACTGTTACTTTAGCTCGTTTCCCGTTTGTCATTATTTTAGTTTTTGATGCGTTTAATGATAGTCCGACTTTTTTACTTTCTCTTGCAAGGTCCAGTATCATGCTTTCTATTTTTTCTGGTGTTTCAGCAAAGATTGCGATGTCGTCAGCGAAACGTAGGTGACTTAGCTGTTCTCCATTTATATTTATTCCTTCGTTTTGCCAATCTATATTTCTAAATATCATCTCCAGCACTGCACAAAATATTTTTGGTGACATTGGGTCTCCTTGCCTTACACCTTTCTTGACTGCAAATTCTGGTCCACTTTTTTCCATCCTGATCTTCGCCGAGCTTTTTGAGTATATATTATGAAGAACCTTGATATACTCTTCTTCAACTCCTTGTTCTCGTAGTGCTTGCCATATTGAATTAAACTCAAGGCTGTCGAATGCTTTAGTGAAATCTATAAAGCCTATGTACAGGATTTTGTTGTATTCTATATATCGGCTTATAATCGTGGTCACTACCTGAATGTGGTCAACTGTCGAGTACCCTTTCCTAAATCCTGCCTGCTCCTCTGCTTGGTTTTGGTCCAATGTGGGTGTTATTCTTTTTAATATTATTTTTGAGAATATTTTGTATATATTAGACATGAGGCTGATCGGTCTGTAGTTGCCCAGTTCGCTCCTATCTCCTTTTTTATGCAACAAAATCGTGGTTGATTTGCTCCATTCCTCTGGTGTAGTCCCTTTCTTCAGGATATTGTCAAAGAGCTTTTGTAGCGGGGAAAGTAATAAATTACTCAAAGCTTTTAAAAATTCGTTCGTAATGCAGTCTTCTCCTGTAGCTTTGTCATCTTTTTGAGTCATAATTGCATGTTTTATTTCGCTTGTAAGTATATTCGGTAATGTCATAGGATTCAAATTATTAATGTCAAAATGTGATGTCTGCGTTGTGTTGTATAATTCTTCGTAGAATTTGGTCGCTTCTTTAATTATTATAGGTCTTTTAGTTACGATTTTATTTTTCTTCGTTCTTACATTCGCCGTCCACTCTTTCTTGTCTGTAAGTTCCTTGAACGCTTTCTTGATAGCTCCTGATTTCTTGATATGTTTTTCCAAAACTTCTCGCCTGTATTGTTTTTTGTCCTTGGCTATATTTCTATTTATTTCCTTGCTTATTCTAGTAATTTCTTTCCTGTTTTCTCTTGTATTCTCTTCTTTAAACAATATTTTCCTTCTTTCTAGTAAATCTTTTGTCTTTTCACTAATGCATTTCTTTGTCTTCTTCCTTTCGAGTGTCATTTCTTGCATTGTATTCGTCAAATGTTCTTGTAGATTTTTATATTGTGTATGTAGATCATCGCTATTGTCTATGGCAGTATGAAATTTTTCACTTAGCTCTTCCAATTTTTCTACTGGTAACTCTGGTATTATTCTTAAAGCCGGTGGTGGGTTGCGAGTTATTTTTCTCAGGGTTTTAATGACGAGTCGACATCTAATCATTCTGTGGTCAGTATAGAAATGTGTGTTAATCACGTCAAACTTCTTTATCTGGTTTGGTTTATTTGTTAGAATGAAGTCAATCTCGTTGAAGTGCATGTTGTTAGGTGTTTTCCAAGTCCACAACCTTTTCTTTTTTCTTCTGAACATTGTGTTTGTGATCCTTAGGTTATTTTCCAGGGCAAATCTTATTAATTCCTTTCCATGAGGACTCCTTATTCCATGAGAAAAATTTCCGTACGCTATATCTTCACCGCATTGTTTCTTGCCAATTTGAGAGTTAAAATCTCCCATTACAATTAAATTTTTAGAGGTTGAGGAAGCAACTGCTTTTTCTAAGGTTTCGTAGAAAGTTAGTAAATCTATAGGTGTGCTCTTTTCCATTGGGGCGTAAGCTTGTATAATAGTCCAAGTATTATTTTTACTAAACTGCATCTCGAGCAACACAACTCTGTCAGAAAATGTCTCCAACCTGGTAATGTTGTTTTTTAAGTGTTTTTTGATGATTAGTCCGACTCCTCTTCTTCCTTTCGTTGTGTAGCTGTGATACAGGATAAAATTTGGGTATTCTTCTATAACTTCTTTTGCCCTTCTGACTTCGCATAAACCAAGGATGTCCCACTTTACTTTTTCGGTGCTATTAATTAATTCAGTTAATCGACTGTCGCCAAGTAAAGTTCTGACATTCAGACTTGCTATAAATATGTTATTGTCTTTTATCTCGTTTTTGTTATGTTTCTTGCTGGGGGGTATTTGGTCTTGCTCCTCCACGGTGACCAGCCGGCTTGGAGGAGATCTGCAGCTTAGTTTTTTTGTACTAATGTATTATTGTCATGTTTGCTGGTTCCTGGAGTGGGCGTTGGTGATTTAATTAATATGATGTCCTTTTGCTTACTACTTGTTGGAGATTTTGTTACGGTGTATTCGTTATGCTTACTGGTTCCTGGTGTGGGCGTAATTTGTTTTTTGATTGGTTTTTTCTGACTACTTATGAAAGTTGTGATATTTTGCGCTTTTGTCTTCTTAGGCACTTGCTTACATTTATCCTGCTGTGATCTGCGGGTTTCGGTTTCAGTTTCAGGCTCTGGGGATTGGTCGGGTCTTTTACGTTTGCTATTCTTCTCGACGTCAGCATGGAGGTCCTTATTGTTATTGTGTAATCTAACTATTTTGTCATACTTGATAACTGCTCGAATTCCTTGGTCTCTTAAATTATTTACTTCCTCTTGCAGCTCTTTTCTCTTTTGCAGAATTTTTGGTGCGAAATCTTCCTTAACATACCATGCGTGGTCAACTCCTCTGGGTTTATTCTGTAGAATGGCGATTTTCTTTCCATAAGTTGAGAGAGTGACTCTTATTGGTCTAGGCATAATAGGCATAGGCATACATACACATATGACTATATAATATACTTTAAAATGTAGATTTAGCTTATTTGGACATTATGTAATAAGCAGCTAGATTCTGAAAGATTGGTTAGCTGTTGTACATAATCTAGGATAATCTAAATAATCATTAGGATTAGTCCAAGTTTAGGTTTAAATTTCATATACATATGCAGAGTTACTGATGAATGATTTAATAACATCTTATAGAAAATTATTTGGAAAAGATGTTGAATGACATTGTTTGCTATGTGTACTCTATACAGATTGATTAAAAATACATCTTTTGCTTCAATTGGCCTGTTAGCTTAGTTGGTAATGGCTCTGCCTTCTAATCTAGAGTTGCGGGTTCGATTCCCGCATGACACAAGTAATTATGAATTTTAAAAATTGTAATTACTTGTGTTAAGTCTGGTCGTTTCTATGTATGTATAATAAGTATGTATGTATTAATAAAAAAGTATATAAGCATAATATGCGCTATCTAGTACCCGCGACACAAGCGTTTGCTTAGTGTGGGGCTAGATGGCGCTGTGCGGGACATATCAATGTCCCGGAATATTTATTTATTTATTCATATTGTTCATATTATCACTAACTCGGTATATGTGATGCGAAAACACAAAAATCAAATTGCGAGTGTGTGTGTTAGCTTGTTTGTATGGTGCAATAAATTAAGTACTCTTATAATTAAAATATTATACACACATATATACTTACGAGTCAATTGTATTTACTAAGGTTTTTAGACTTTTAGTGTTGAATTAGATTAACGTTATTTTTAAGATTTGACCAAACTTTGTTGATAAGTTTTTTGTAGGCCTTTGTATCGTAATTATTTCAGAATAAATACATATAATGCATCACGATCAACGATACAAGTAAAAAAATCCTAAAACTATGCTTCACATTTACCTATTATAAAAAATCGTGTAAATTTGATATGTTGCTATATTTAACGTGAGAACAAAATATTAATATTTTATAATAATAACATACATAATTATAAAATATTACATTTTGTTTTCGATAAATGAACTGCACAGCAAAACTTTTTTGTATTTTTTTTTTTTATAAGAAATGGGTTTGCTCTTGACCGTAATTGGCCTGATGGTAAGCAATCATTACGGTCTAGGATGGAACGTGCTTACCCAGTAAGAACCGATTCACTATCGCTTTGAAGATCGCAAGGTTATATTCCGCGGGGAACAGGGAGTCAGGCAGGGAGTTCCACAATTTAGCAGTCGACTCGACTTAAAATAGATGTATAATTATCTGTTTTTATCAGTAGGAAGTAAAACGTCAGTCGTTAAGCCATGTGAGAGGCCCTTAGGGATGCTTGATTGACTCTCGACACCAGAGTTGGCCACTCTCATTCGATAAAAAGAAGAAGTAGGAAGTTTCAATGAAAGTACTACAGCCAAGCAAAGATAATTAGAACGTTTGGAAAATAATCTGGCCTTGAGTCTTCCAATTACGATTTTAATGTTTAAATACGTATTCCTTCATAAATGTCCTAAAATATTTATCAAATTGAATATTATTAGTGTAATTATTCGAATATTGATTAATTTAATATTATATAGATAAGGCGGTGAGAATTATTCAATAACTGGTTAGTTAAACATTATTAGTTACATCATTTTTAATGACTTGGTAGAAATGACAATTAAAAAAGATACTAAAATGTATAACTAATCAGTTTCTGAATCATTAATAATACAATTATGTGTCGAGTGGTTGGTGTGTCAGCTACCCACAGTTGTCACATTATCTATAAATAATGGAGTCGCTGTTGATGTACAACATAACACGTCGCTCAATCCGAGGTTATATTGTAAGTTACTCGCAGGTACAAGGGGAAATTAAGTCCCAAATTACTTAACACTTATAATGTATCTTGGCGTAGCGGTAACGTGTGTTTATATCGATAAGGTACAGTCGCAATGGCCGATTTTCTTACAAAATTCGGAGAGAAAAGACTACAAATAAATCAATCATTATTTCTTACTCATGTCTAATGTCTCCAAATTTTGTACCAGAATTCGTACCTTATCAAACATGAATGATTAGTTTTAATATATATTGTCAACAAGAAATGATCTCTAATGAAATGCCTTTTAGCCATAAGCCTTACTAAGAGTTAATGTCTGTATGTTTGTGATACTTATTGTAGACGTTGTTGTTACTTTTGATCATGTATTTTTCGTAAAAGTGTTATTTATTTAAGTAAGAATAGTACATAATGTATTAAGTGCTTATAAATGGGATGTTTATGTAATATTGTCTTACTAATCATTATATATTGTATCAGCTATTCGTATGTATATTTCACAATTTTATTCTCGTACAGATACGTATTTCTTAATACTAGGGTGTTTGACTATTTCTGACACACATTCATAGTATACCGTTATTCTGTTTTCTGAAACTCGTTACGAGAATGAAACGAATACGTATTCCGGCCCTGTACGGGTGTCAATCAGTTCATACTGTCACCATTGATAAATTTTCAATTTTGTGAACTGAAAATGTTGTTCTGAATGACTGAATGACTACTGAAAATGTTAAATCATTAGTTTGTAATATGATTTGTTTGATTTGAAGCAATTTAATTCATAAGAGTCAATGATTAAATTAATCTCAAAGTATAATGGTCAAAGACCAGCGTTTTTCGATCTCTGTCGTTCATTTTTAGTATAATTACTTTAATCGTATACTGAATATGATGTAAGAATATGAAGACTGCAATCAGTGCAAATATACTCTTACAATGAAATATGTGCGTGAGGGATTTAATAAAATCCTTTCCAATTATTAAATAAAAACATAGTATAAAACAGTACTGTCTCTTAAGTAAAATATACAGTTCCAAAAACGTTAAATGTAAAACATGCAAGATATATAAATATCTTCGTGCGGGTCAAATTGTAACTAAAAACTTATGACTGAGATAATATTCATAAGAGAGATAAGTATGTCGGTATCTCTCCTCAGAATATTATCCCGGTGACAGTCAGTTCCAAATGTATCCGTATAAGTATGTACATACATTTGTCTGTAGTAAATCTGAATGTGTTATACAAGATCGCTATTAATCTACATTTCGACGTCTTCTAGGTCCAACGCTTTGTCTATATTTAAGTAATTTAATGCTTTTATAATATAATTGATGCAATTTGTAAATAAGAAATCTATTTTTGTATACAAGGGATATTGTGGTGTATTTTTGAGACTGTTATTTCCAAATTACTTTTTGGCGGAGATATCGTGACGATGCGTTGTTTTTTAAATTGTTTATCTGAAATTTATTTTAAAATCTATTTTTATATGATATTATTTTGGTTGATTCTATTTTGTTATTCTACTATTTCGAATGTATTGGCGTTTCAGTGTGTTATGTGATTTAAATCTATTTTATATTTATATCTATTTTCTTTTCTAATTGTGATCCTCATTCGTAAATCAATTTAGGCGGACACACATTAGAGTTACGGGCGTTTCAGCTTACTCAGGAATCTGAGGACTTTCCTTGGTTTGTAATGGGGGACTTTAGTTAAGTATGGGCATCCGTAGATAGCTTGGCCCGCTCAACTATTGTCCTCACCCATTCCCTACCAATGGCTATTGGTGACAATAGTCCCACACTCTCATAAAAACAATATACATGATTTATATGTTAATATTTTATGTGTTAAATGAATACGCAACTTATCTTCGCTTCTGGGCTTGGAATCTCTAAGCGTCACTCGTATATTGTAGTTACAAGTAAATCTTTTATTTTTATACTTATCTCCTTTTTTGTAGTAAATTATAAACAGTGTTACTAGTAAATGATAAGCTAAAGCTCAACTTTTATAGATCGAAGTTTGGTACACCTTAGCAATATTTGATTAACACATTTTTTCTATGGGACTTCACCCTTTAAAATATCATATTGCCGTAAATAGATTGTGATGGAACTTGTAAAATTATTCACCAATAATTTTGTTGAACTTTTTCCACGAAGTTTGAATAGATAGAATGGTGTGCCAAACATGGTCAATAAGACAGAAAGAAAGTCTTGAAGCTATTGTGTACCCTGTATAAAATGCATTTCTGTAATTATATATCTATTATATAATCTGTATCACAAATGCCCGAGCAGTTAATAGACATAGGAAATATACGCTTAGTCAAATTTATTAATCTATTCACATATCATATCATAATTATTTTAGTTTGTTATAATTTTATTGTTTGCTTTGTGTTTAACGAATTTTGCTATTATTAGTACCTAATAAATGTTTTTCCACTAATCATGTGTTTTTATGTAGGTTAAAAAGAAATAAAACTATGTGGTGATAGTATATATTTTTATTTTAGTAAAATTATTTGAACTATTTACAGTAGGCTGTAAAGTTAACACATATAATTTATCTATTAGAGACCAACACACATACAGTTCAAACCATAGATTTTAAATATTAAAGACATTTATGTATACTTTAAAATACATAAAGCTTTATAAATACTTACATATCTACATATCAGTATTGGCGGGAAGAAACCTTACATATTTGTACAATTTATATTTTTCAAATTGTATGAAGGTTAGTAGGAAATAATAATTTCATTATTAGGTACTTTGCTAAGTTTCATACAATAAATAGGGTAAGAATTAGATGACTGGTTGATAACATATTCAAATTTCCTTCCACTCTAAACCAAAGTACACAACCATATACTTATAACGCAAAAAAGTGGTAATACATATCACTTCCAATTTACAATATTTAAAACACCTTAGAATTAAACTATTTACACTTAAAAAATATAAACTATTAACTAGTAAGTACTAAAATACTTATAATTATTCAGTACCTAATCAATTTAATGTAAATACGCAGAAAAATAACGATTCTCTATACCCTAGACCTTTATAAATTATGATTTAAGCAGTCAGCCTTTTCAGGCTATTTGTGTTAGTTATTTTGTACGTTTACCTATCTAAGTGGGTTTATGGTAAACAATGAGCTCTTCCTACAATTCCCCGATATTGATAATCTTTGCTAAATCTAGACTGTATGTTACCCAGATTTGACTATTGTTGATTGCTGAGAAAAAAAATGCCTATACTTTTTTGCTTTTCTTAGCCTTTAGATAGGTAAGTGTGTGATGCGTACTAAATAAAGCCGAGATGTGATGTTCTTTCATTGCATCAGTCAGTAGTTTGATATTGTTACAGCTCATATCAAATTCGAAAAAAAAGCTAATATTTCCATATTACTAATTCGTTGTGGCAATATAAATACTTCCATATTTAGTAAATGAATGATGGAATAATCTGGACGGAGCTGTGGCATCTTTCGAATAGCTGTGTTCTCTGTACCTACAAAGCTGTTGTTAGATTGGCAAATAAGTATAAAAACTATAAAATTAGTTCCTTTCTGGAATTTCGCCATCCTGTGCAATTGGACATCAATATCTAGTATCACGCGGAAATGAACCAAGGGATTACTGTAGGGGTGTAAGAATTAATATAAACCTAGTTATTTTTACACGAGCATGGTATTATCTGTATGTCTGTCCGGCGGTGCCAGGTCCAGCGAGTGCGAGACAGTGCGCACGAGGGCCGAGGACAGTTTGTCTCGGCACAGCACGGTGCCCCACAGCACGATGTAGATGATGACGACTCCGGCCGCGGAGCCCGCCACGATGGCGCCCGCGCGCCGCCCCTGTCGCCAGTCCAGCACGTCGTAGATGTACGGGTTGCCGTTACTGGAATCAAAAGAATCAAATTATTAATTAATTAATCATAATCGATGCCGTATATCAAAAGTGCAAATATTATACATAAAAATGAATCGCAAAATGTGTTGGTAAGTGCATAACTCAACAACGCCTGGACCGATTTGGCCAATTCTTTTTTTTAATATTCGTTGAAGTTCAAGGATGGTTTTACGGCGAGAAAACTTCGAAAAAATGCCGGAAAATCCCTAAAAACCGCCGTTTTCTAACTAACTAATGAGTAAAAGAGTCAACAGACAGGACGAAGTCTGTCGGGTCCGCTAGTGATTAATAAATTTATCATTATCTATGTAGATTTCGGCTACAGCGACCGCTTTGCTTTTTAACTTATCTTATAATCTAAATATGATTGAAGCGTAGTTGGCATGCTCGGTTGTGGTTAATGTAGCCAATTTCGGCTGTGAATGCATTAGTGAATTGCAATATGTCCAACCGACATTACAAGCAATTCTAAAATTACACTAGGCTACGTAAATGTAACGTTTTAATATCAATGTCAAATTAAAACTATGAAAGTGATACCTATTTATAAGGTGATCGTGCTAAACTCACTTATTAGGTAGATAAAGAAACGTTAAAGCATTGTATAGGTACATATCTATTAGTCTTTATACTTATAGCAAGAGGGATAATGTAGATAATTATTATTGGAAAGCTACCAAAAAGTGTACCAGCTGGGTCGTGACGAAGTGTTTTAGAATTAATGTAATTCAACTGCAACAATATGCATTGTATTGGTTATCCCAAGTGAAAGGACCTAGACCTAGTTATTAGAGCTACGTACAAAGTTATGACGAAATTGATACCAATTGATATTTCCAAACCTTCGACCAGCATCAGAGAAAAATTTATAGGTGATATCTAAGCAATTGAAAAGTTTTCATCAATAAACCATAAACTACCTAATTAAAATAATTACCTAAGGCGGAAAGTTTTTTGTCATCTACCAAAATAAGACAATTTAGTTTTTGATTGGCATCTTCGTTTTCGAATTATGATCAGTATGCTGAAGCACTTATTAAATACTGGGTATTTTATAAAATCGAGAAGTTTTTACTCGGAAAAGACACGCCAATTGTTTCCAACCATTGAGTAAAATGTGTAAGGTCACCCTTTAATAGTACTATGTGGTCTAGTAAGGTACTTCCAGCCATTGGGTAAAATGTATAAGGTCACTATTTAATAGTATTATGTGGTCTAGTAAAGTACATACCCGTCGGTCCCCCCAGCCGCGTAGTATATGGCTGAGAAGGCGGCGTACCACAGCCCCACGCCGAGCGGCTGGTACACGTGCAGCGCGCGCAAGGGCGCGCGGGACGCCGCCACCTCCACGAACACAATGCACGAGTTCACCCCGTGCGTGAACACGTCCAGCAGAAACACGCTCGTGCTATCCTCGTCCGATGGCTCTGTAAGTATTTTTATTAAATAAATAAATATTTCAGTACATATCACACAGCGCCATCTAGCCCCATACTAAGCTTACGCTTGTATCATGGGTACTAGATAGTGGATATAATACATATATTTGCCTTTTTTTTGTAAATATATACTTATCATACATAGAAACGACCAGACTCAACACAAGTAATTACAAATTTTAATATGCATGATTACTTGTGTTATGCGGGAATCGTACCCGCACCCCTAGATCAGAAGGTAGAGCCTCTACCAACTAAGCTAACAGAGCAGTCGCCATTAATCTTTTTAAACGGAATAGGTTTACGTTTGACTATAGCCTGCCTAATCTTAAGTACCACTGTAGTCTAAGGTGTAGCACGCTTGCCTAGAAAAAACCTATTTACTCTGGATTTGAAGACACCTGGGTTGTATATTTTTGGGAACAAGGCTCTGGTAGAGAGTTCCATTAACACGCTGTCCTTACTAAGAAGGTAGAAGCAAAGCGCTTCGTGCGAGTCTTTGGTACCTACACCATGAACCGGTGACGCCCCGCTGACTTCCTGCTTGTTCTACGGTGGCATGTAGACGGTATGAGTACTAAGCGGTAATTATGAGATATTGAAGCAGGCGCTACTTTACGGATATCTATAGTCTTCCACGATTGATTCCACTTCACCCTCTCCTGAGCCAGCTCCTTGCGAATAGTGTTGTTTTTCCACTGAAACTTCGTGGAGAGAGATCTTTCCAAAATTATCAAAATGTGTTTTTTTTTGCATTCAGCGGGCGCATGTGTCCAAATATATGATGCAGAATACAAATACTAAGCAGAAACCTTACTTATATCGTTTCACAGACTTCTATCTTATTGTTTACATTCAAGTTTTCACATCTACCTATCCTTTTCATTCACACGGGTCCATTCAAAAATTTAAATAAACAAGTGCTCATGTTTTTCTTGTCCAGGCAGGTGTGGATGTTTTGATATCAGAGAGGAAACCATTCATTGACAGTCAGGCTCATTCACCGATATTATTTTTTACACGAACCAGTCGTACCTACATTTAGACTTTTAGTTGTAACTTTCACAAAATCTTTTTTAAGAATTTTGACATCACAACCTGTATTAATAAATGCAAATGGGAAATAAAAGCACATAGCCACGTTTTATATATGACAGCTGAACGAATTTTTTGTAAGGAATTGATTTTGATTGAACTTTTTGTAAGGAATTAGATATTGAATTACTAAAGCTTTCCTTAAAAAGTTTCACATATATGTGTTGGCAATAACACCGAATAAAAAAACTAAGCTAAACGCAAATTAATGGACAAGCGACCTACTTAGTTAATCAGTTAGGCACCTAAGTAAGTGTTTCGCACGCATGCTTGGTTCACTATAAACAATGGAATCACGAGTAAAACTAAGAGAATAGGTATTTCCGTAGATAATGGTTCTGCGTGATCTTTCTGGTTTTGTTAATCATTGCTTTGTAATATTGGGTATCAATACAAAATAGCGTGACAATAGTAGTGTTTTTCTTTATTTTTATGTACTTTAATAGACACTAGACAGTAGTTTACAGGATTTAATTAAATTTTTTATTTTATTTATTTATATTCAATGCTTATTAGAAATTTGTCTCCATTAAAGGCCATATTAGCGGATAAATCATAATATACCAGGGTCATAGAGGAGGATCCAGTAGAGAGCGGTGATCATGAGTGCTATAGTCGATGACACGTTGAAGAAGAACCAGTACAGAGACGCGTACCACGGCAGACGGCCCGTGTCTGAGTCTGAAACGAACAAAATATACATTAGATTTTATAAATACATGGTTAATATGGGCAGAAGGGCATATACTGTTAATGGTAACTATTGCTTTTAAGCTTTTAAGGGTGCCTTTAGTACGTCAAAAGTAACTTTTCCTCTGCGACTTTTGGAAACGTATCTAGAATAGTAGTGTCAAAAAGTGTTGTTTTGAATAGAAGTTATTTCAATAACAATAACATTCCAAGATTTCCATGATTAACTACAATAGATGCTATTTTCAGCAGCCTTTATTATGGAAAGTATGTTTAGTTGTTGGTTACGAAGCGTTAAAAAGTATTTATTGTTCTTTTCTTCTCGTTTTGTCCTGAACTAAGGATATAGACTCATTCCATACAATGAGTCTACAATTCTTTCCTCTACGCTAAAATGACATTAGCTTCACTACGAAAATAATAAATAAATAAAAATAGCATAGACGACCGATACCTACTCATTTCTCACCTACAGCAACTTGATTTTGATTAACTTTGAATACTTATATATTATTTCATTTTTACAGCTGCGGCACATAAATTAAGATAATATGAATAAATCATTATTTACTAAGTATCTTAGTGTATGTACCATAGAGTAATATAATATAACAGGGTATGTACTAACGAGTATGTATGTACTTATATACGTATATAGATATATAAGTAGGCACCAAGTATGTGAAAAAAGATCGAGGTTTTTAAATTACTACTTACATAGCTAAACTAAGGTTAACTTAAGTGTGTGTTTAATGCAATAATAAACTAAGTTAAGTTGTTTAATGTAATAGTAAAGTAATTATGGTTGTGACATACACAACTTAGTTATTTATCTATAGATAGCTTAAATGCTGGCTGTTGTCTTCGAAAAATAGTAGCCGTGTAGTATTTTATAATATCAAGACATTCTGGTCACCATTATTTATTATTGCTTATTTTTACCTAATGGCCAACGATAAAAAGAGCAATCGTCGCTCATTTAAGCAAGAGTTTTATGTACAGCGTTGTGGTAATTTTACTACTAATTAAAACTACTAAGAATAATAATATTAAAATGCTGCTTAATTTTTCTAATGTCAATGACACGCGTTGAAGTCTTTTGTAAGATACAGCTAGTAAAAGACATCAACGCGTTACATTTCCTTTTATTCGCTTACAACAAGAACAAAATATAACATACTAGCTTAAGTCCGCGGCTTCACATGCAATATTATGCATAAACATTCCTATTAAATCTCTATAGAAAAAAAAACTGTACGACTGTAACTAATACTGTATCCGTAGTGTAGTTTTATATATCCAATTCTACATAGATAGACTCGGGAAGTGACTTTGCTTTATACTATGTAGTGATTTTATTTACATAGTACTTCATTTTAATATCTATGCACTGCAATAAAAGCAAACGCTCTTTTTTAACTTATTTCATTTTCACATTAAGAATTATGATAATATTACTAACATAGAATTCATTTTAGAAATATGTACCTAGGTATAATGCATTTTAATCTACTGATTAACCTATTCAATTAGCCAGGAAATGTCAACCTGTTTATTGAAGATTGCTTTCGGGAAATACCCAGCTGACACAGTAGACCCATTCAATTCAACTCATGCCTTTCTCTTTTTAAGTTTTGGACATAACAAATTCCTTAACAAAAGTTTTATAGAGTGGAACCTTTACTACAATCTTTCAATACTTTTTATTTATAGAACAGGTTAACAGATTTGTCAATGAATGGACATTTCTGTGATAATTTGTGCGTAAGGTACAAGTAAGCGCTAATTTTAGCTTGTGTTGCAAAAAGCGTATACGATCATGCGCGTGTGCCGGAGTCGTTTACACCGTGATGTAACCGGTGACCGACATGTTACCGACTGACTTAGTTAACAACACGGTCAAGGACGATTTTCAACTAAGTTTGTATGTGAGCGGCGTAAGGAAATGATGTTGTATGGCATACAGATTGAGCCTACCATTTAATGTGTCACTTGATCCGAAGAAAAAGCCCTTATTGAAATCCCTATTTTTAACCAATTTCAAAAAGAGGAAGTAATCAATTCTTATGAAAGTTCTTTTGTAGGTGTGTTACGCGTCCGCTATAATATCCGATATAAACCGATTTTTTTTTCCTATCCAAGTTTCGCGTTGACTCTTAAATTAATATCTAACTTTGGTTATTACGTATGAAGACATCATTGTGTAGTTCTACTGGGCTAAAATTAAACATATTTTTTGACGCAACTAAATTGCACAAATTATGGAGTTAGACTTTGTCCTGTCGTATGTAAATATAATATTCCGATATCACTTCCCTATTACTTTCGAGATAGTGATAACAATAGACTTTACTCACAGTAATTTAAGTAGATCACGAGGCTAGCAACAATATTACTTTACTATCGACGCATGCGTACTATAAATATATAATTAGAATTCATATGATGATATATTTTACTTTATTACATAATTTATATTATTTATATAATGTCTGCTTTGTTTTTCGTCACGACATTTCCGGTATTTTGGCTTATTTATTATATTTTTAGGTTTGGATCATAGTCAAAAATATATTTTTATTTTTGTATGAAATAGTGGAAGTAGATATAAACACATTGATTTCCCTTCGTTTTTTCCTTCTTATGCATAATGTTAAAAGCCTGTAATTTTTCTACGTCGTAGGCAGATAAACTGTGGTTATAAATGGAAATATATAATGATGTCTGAGTAGATCAAATTATAGCTTATAGAGTATAGAAGACTAGTATTGCACATTGATCGACGGACGCGTGACGTCTGTCATAGACGAGTTATGTAATATACCTATTGCGTATGTCTCGCCTATGCTGAGCTTGTAGGGCTACCTACTTGGCCATTGGAAGAGACAGCTCAAGTGTCGAGCTTATTTACTCGACATAATATGTACATGAGATTGGCTGCAGCTGTGACATAATGCTTATAACTGTTCTAGAATGTTCTGTGCCAAATTGGCTATAGATCTGCAATTGGGTTGTCAATATAAACTCACTATAGTAATGATAGATTTAAATCGCAGTATCGTATTATTTTCGACTAACTGCAGAAATATTATGCAAAATGCATAGTCAAAATATCACAACCTTTTAAACAAAATGATTCTTAGAAAAAAAAATACATTCTTAATCATCTCAATTTTTTTGATCGACTTCAAAAATCGGTGGATTTACCTATGATTGAACGCCCTGATGTTAGGCACCACTTTAGTCTAAAATGTAACACGCATATCAATATAAGTTAGCGCCTAGCGGTAGTTGCTTTTAATCCATACACGGAAATACTGACGATACTAAAGACAAAGAAGACACGAAGGGCGGCAGTTAATAAACTAACCTAACTTCATTTAACTTCATTTACAAGCAACATTTTAAGTACTCGCTTAACTAATTAATATAACTTACGTATTGTTATAGCACCAGTTTAAAATACCTACTGTTGTTAGCAACACGTGTCACAGTAAAGAGGAAAATAAGAGCGATTTAATTATTGCAAAGAAAAACTGTAGGTATGTAGGTAATGGCATTTTTTCCATAACTTGTAAATGTAAAGCTTTTTGATCAAGCGAATTTTTCTTCTACGTAGGTACGTGTTTTTACGTAGAGGATAATGAGTATGAATATGTGATAAATGTCGTAGTCATATATGTAAAGGGTATTCCGTTAGATATGCTGGGTTTTACCTCAATAATATTGCTAAAGTTGCACCTGAGACTGTTTATAATAAATTTGTTGGAGTGTGGCTAAATAAAGATTCTGACATTTAAAAATGAAATCATTATATTTCGAATAAAACGGAACTAAAAAAATACTATTCAATATCCTTCTTTTATGATATTATGCTATTAAGTAGTTTTTTCGGATTGAATTAAATACCAAGTTGAAGTGCATCATTAAAAAGATGTTTTATACGAACGGCACCTTATTGAAATGAAAGAACATTAATTTGATAAACTAAATACTAAGATCGTAAATGTCATGTAGAGTTAATAAACAATGAAAAACTTATATCTAATCTAAGTCCATTAAATAAAAAACTCTTTGTATAGATTCAGGATTAATTATGTTTTTATAGTGAATCTAGTTTTGCGCAAGCCACGATGTAGGTAATGCAATGTTGCCATGACTGGCATAGCTCATTATAGTTTCCCATATATGTGCACACACTCGCCTTGGATGCTGTTGCAATGATGATAACTGTGGTTACAGTGCACTTTGATGTGTTTTTCTGTTTTCTTGTGCAAAGTGATGATAAAAACGTGTGCGACGGTCGATTGAATAAGTACTTTATCTACGAATACACTTGGAATATATGTATAAGGAAGCTATAGAGATAGAGTGAACGTTGCCGCAATGTAGTAGAGTTGTGGTACATTGTATAATAATATAATGAAAAAACTTGACCTATAATGTAAAGAATCGCGCGATTATAATAATATTTATACAATTCATTGAGAAGTTCATAGACATATTATGCTTAATAGATGATTGTGGAAACGCATGTTATATTATCGTTCAAAGTACATAACTATCATTCTCACTTATCAATCAAACTTAAACACTAGAATATGTTATAAGTTATCGTTAACATTTATAATGAGAACCTATACCTATGACATATCTTATTTATCATGGTATCTAAAATAGCATACTCATTGTAGCTGCTTTTTATGCAGAATGTCATGGAGAAAAATTTAAGCTGACATTTACAGTAAGCTAAAAATTAAACACATGCGATTAAAGTGAGTTTGTGAACTTTACAAGCCAGACCTAGGTATGCTAGTAGAATCTGGGTGGACCTATACATTGATATATACCTATAGGTGTTGTTAGCCTTGAGGAGGCCTATATTCCGGTTGTCCCGGGTGATCGGCCCGACTGCACCGTTGCAGAAACAGGGGAGCGCGCACGGGCGGAACTTTCAAGCTTTTTGTAGCTTTTTTACTTTGTTACTCTTTGCTGCCAATCTTTGCAAGAGTGTGAAGAAAGAAGAACCATACACAACTGTAAACTAATTTTTACAGTTGTGTATGGTTCTTACCAACCATTATACTTTTCCTGTTTTAATTGAATACCTTTTTGGACGGCTAGACTAGCTCACAACTTAGGCATATGCTACATGACATTTTTTTGAACAATTTGAATTTTTGCTCAGTATTTATTGTTTAGAATTCTGGCCATTTTATTGCTGAATATAACCTTATCCTTATCGGTATTTTTCCATGAATATTTATGTAGCTAACATTAGCATACGTTCTGGTCTGTTGATTTATCAAGCGGTTGGAGCAAGTAATGCTTAGTCTTAAAGTATACCGAAAACTTCAAATGAAACATTGAGGAAACTCGCAAATTTAATAGAAATATGATATTGACTAAATTAAATACCAGCCCGTCGTTAGCTGTTGGTACATTCGATGGAAGAAGAAGAGAGAAAAACAAACTCACCAGACGGATTCTTACACAGCGCGATGACAGAGGTGATGGTGCCGGTGAGCATGGTGGCGGTCACCAGCACCAGCCCCCAGTTGGTGAGGTACACCAGCCAGTAGGGCGTGGGGCTGTTTACCACCGACCAGGTCAGGATGGCCGCGGACAGGAGCAGCAGCAGCCCCCGCACCACCAGCATCGGCACCGGGGACTCTCCTCGTTGCCATGACGACGCGTAGAAGTCACTCAGACGCTCGTTTGACGACACCCAAAAATCCGTCAGAGACACTGACTTCCTATAACATTTCACCATCTTGAACTATTCTACTAACTCACTGAAATAAGTCACTGAAGTATGTTATTTGGTCCGTGAGAAAGATGTGATTCAGTACTAAACTACTTCACAAATGCGAGATAAGTCTATGAATTTAAGATAAACACTGTATCGCGACATATACGGCCGAGTGGAGTACCAGAGTACTACAGGTGTTATCAATGATCCGCTATCATTTATCGCTGACCGCACCGGCGTAATCCGAACTTAGTAATATTGTGCGTTAAACCGCCAATTTAGTTTACGGAGGGTAATTGAGTGATTAGATAAATTCCTGCGGTTTTTTTGCTATATTGAGTAGGTATGAAGGAATCTGGGTGGTGTGGTGTCGCAAGTGTTGCGCGCGCAATGTTGCGCGGCGCGGCGGCGCGGGCGCAGGCTGGCTTGTAACTGGCAGAGTGGCTGCCCGGCTCCGTCGCAGCCTTGCGTAAACTCTATAACCTTTATGCAACGCCTTGTTTGCCAAACCGCAACTGGACAGTGTGTCAATATTATTGCAATTAAAAGCTCCATCGTGATTCGTCGATGCTTCTCGTAGGTAGGAAGTAATCGTTTTTGTCTTGAAGAATACATAACTGTGACCTATATAATGGAATATATATGTATCTGGTATGGTTTTAAATTCGTTACGATTTTCATTTAAATTGACTACAGAATATATAAAGGCGATATCAGATATGATAACTTACATAAAACCATTGCTTAAACTTAAGTATGTAGCAAATAATACTCAAAGCAAAAGGGATTTCATCTAAAATTATAAAATTGTTTACTTATTTTTGTAAATCAAAGTTGGCATAGAAAATTAAAACATTATTCGCACTCGGACTTAGGTATGCTGAGTTTGATATTTAAACTTATAAAGACATTGACTCGTCATTGATTCGTTTTTATGAAACTATTTTGAACCAAATAGTTTGGGCCTGATATACCACTATTATAAAGCGAAAATTGGCCAATTTCTGACTGTTACAGACTCCATCAACATTGTTAATATTAAGGTATTTTGGAGTCTCCGAGATATAGGTAAGCTAGTTGTCACCTGAAAAAAAAACCCGTGTTGAACGATTATTTAGATACATATTTGCGACGTACAATAGCTTTATAAATAAAACAACAACGTTATTATTCACAACAAACTTTCATTGTATATTTTGTCTTATTACAAACTACGTACAAAAGATACACTTCTACTTAATAAATACTCAACCATGCTGTTAAAAGATGGGATCAAATTAACAACTTCCCTTGGAAGACATTTCTCATCATAAAATTAGGGCGAACAAACACTTGATACATCTAGTTCTAATTCCCTAAATAAATTGAAACAACTGCAACTTTCTGGTTAAAGCGGAAACAACAACTGGAACTATGCTGTACTTATTAAATCTTTACAAAGTTGACAAACTAAACGAAGCAGAAGAACGATATGTTTCTAACTCTAAAACTTACTACCCAAATTCCTACACTTCTCTAACAGCAGTCCTTAAAGCTACATCTTCATTCGCTCTAGCCGGTTCCGAAGTCTTCACAAGTCTCCTCGAGAGGGCGTCTCGGCCGCGTGAGATCCCCACCACGACGCCGTGAAGGAGTAACAACAACACTCCCACGATTGCGCACACGCCGATAGTTGGGCCCGGGCTGCGCCAGTCCACCACTGGATACACGTATGGGTTGCCTTTACTGAAATATAAATAAATAAAATGTAAACAACAGCTCCGGAGCACCCAGAAAACATATTAAACTGATATTTGTTTCTGGTTCTGGATAGAAGTAGGTACATGGTACTGCTTTGGAGTATATCATCCATATGGACATCATGACCTTTACAAAACCAAGGATCAGAGTACTATACACCCATTGTTGACACATTTTTTTTCGTAGATGGTCTACAAAAAGAAATTGGTTGCGTAGATTCTCTACGAATTTATCTATCACATTTTTTTTACGAATTATAAGATCTACGGCTTTCAAGCTCTATTTTACTATTTGCTTGTACATGCACAAGGCTTGGGCATATGACATAGCCTCTGTAAGTAGCCCGGTACATAAAGACTGTAAAAAAAATATTTCGCCGTGTGACTAGGGTCGCTCTGCACAAGTAATAAGAGATAAAAAGTAATATTGCGGTCTATAATAATATCTCCACGCAAATCAATTCAGCTTCGAGCGTATAAAGATAAAAAATTACAAACTAGCACACACCATCACATTCTGATAAACTTTCGTGAGTAATGTGTCACCACATTACTGATAGCCCGGTACATAAAGACTAGATGACAAGCCAAATTCCCTAACTAAACTTCTGGTCTTTCAATCCACCAAAGTAACTACTATCTTGTTAGTGTCATGTGAATCTCGTGATACATACGTGTCTACTCCTCCAGCCCAGTAGTATATGAGTCCGAAGGCGACATAGCACAGCGAGAAGGCGATGGGCTGGTACACGTGCAGCGGGCGGCAGGGCTGCGCCGCGGACACCACCAGCAGGAACATCACGAGGGAGTTTATGCCGTGCACAGCCACGTCCAGCCCGTGGCTGAGCTCCTCTTCTATGCCAGCTGCGGTATGAAAAGGTTCAATCAATCAGTTCTTTATTGACAATAATATACACAAGACACAAAAAGTTTCAAAGTCTCTGGCTTCCGACCTAGAAAACATATCTGTGTCTCGGAAACTAGACCTGAGTTGAGTTACATAATTTCGACTAGGTTGAGTTATGTAATTTTATGTATAATAATATAAGTTATGTACAATTGTGATTTCTAATTGAAATGTAATATTTTGTTTACAAATAAATTGTTTATCTGTTTGGATAGATGATGTTGATGAGAAAGTGATGAGAGGATATACACTAACACTTAAACTACTGAGGGTTAAGTTTTAACGTTGACTAAAGTACTCAGTTAGTTTTTTAATTTTTTTATAGTTTTCTTAATATGAAAAGAGACTAAGCTACAACATTATTATAAAGAAGTTGACGCCCGCGGCTTCATTCGTATTATTTTGAGATAAAAAGTAGCCTATGACACTTCTTCCTCATACTATCTTCGTACATACCAAAAATCATGATGATGATATGTTCAGCCATTTTTGCGTTATGAGCGTTTTAATAAACAGACAAACAGTTAAAGAGATACACAGACAAACAAACAACAATTCTAAAAACTGCTGAAAAGTGTTCTGTAGTGGATTTAAAGTACCTTTACCATTCATATTCATTTATTTTCGTAAAGCCTATCGTATCCTCTTCAGCTTTATTATATGTATAGATAGATACATAATATCATCATGACGGGTCGAAACCTAAAACTCAGAGAACATTATCAGTCGACAGTAATAAATCCACGCCACTTGGAGTACTTGCACAATTTATTCGTCTTTTTCCTGTCGATTGCACAGTTATGATAATAAAAACAATCTATGATAATAAACTTTTGTTTCACATAAGGAACAAAAAAAACAGTTCTATTTCTACACATTTTGGTACAAGTGGCGTACCTTCATAGAGTACGGTCCAGTAGAAGATGGTGATGAGGAAGGCGAGGGGGGTGGCGGTGTTCTGCAGCACCCACAGCACGCGCACGTACCACGGCAGCACGAACTCAGCGCCTGCCGCAAGTCACAGAGCAACGGTACAACTGAACTTTGCTATGAGTGCCATTTGGCTTGCTATAATTCATAGAACCTGTAAAACCTTGACCCTTTGTAAGAATTTAATTCATTGAAGCGCCTGTCATATTTCACATAGCTATCATAAATTTAGCCTTATCAAATAAAAAACAGTATATTGGGTAACGATCTGATTTTTTCTTACTCTAAATATAATAACTAGGTAAATGCCTAGTCCAGTGCACTCGTAGAAAAAGATTACAATCAGCACCTAACATATAACACGATAAATTAATTACGACCAGCTTACTATGATCGTTCCGCCGGTAACCTATAGGTTTGTGGAAATGAAGAGGAAATGTTAGCGGATATACATGTGTAATATGGCTGCGTTGTTTTGGATATTAGAAACTCATGAAACATAAAAAAATAACTAATTCATAAAATTGTATACTCAACCAAATCAACTTTAGAAAACATTAGATTTGATACTTACTTATAGGCCCGTAAAAGTAGCATCGCGCCGAGACCGCCGCAGCGAACGCAGTCGTCAACAAAATGAGTGTGAGACCCCAATGCGTGAGGTAAATGAACCAGTACGCCACTATCCCATTCAGAGCGTAAATAATAATGGAAGAGAGCACGATCCCAAGTGACGTGAGGAACAGAAGCGTGCGCCAAATGAGAAGGGGCACGGCCGACCGCGTCGTCTGCCAAACGCTCAGGTAAAAGTCCGACGGGTTGGGATGCACTAACACCAGTGTGTTCGGATGAAACTCCTCCTTCAAATACTTCTTCACGCCACTCATTTTGAACACTAACACATTATTCAATCACACTTACACACCTAGAGTTAGCTATCTACAACAGACAGGTATCGGCTCTGTTGTGTAGATTGTATTATCGAATTGAGTCACCTCGGTTATCTATAAAAGAGCTGCCAAAAAAGGGTTCGTGTTGATAAGTGCGAATGTGTGAGGTGTTGAGTAGGTACCTATAGGTATAGTACACTCATGAAAGATTCTTGGATTTGCGGCTTAGTGAGTACACTCGTCGTTCTTACGAGCAGATATCTACAATCCGGTTCTGATTTTTGTCTGGGTTGTAATGGTTAGTTGCGGATTCTAGGTTCTCAATCAAATCTGAGGAAAATGTTTAATAAACATTTATGATTTTTATTCTTAGATGTTTTCAGTAACTAGTACTAGTAACTTGTGCTTTAAATTGGTATTTAATACTAATTTCTGTTATACTACTGTTGTAAGATATACAAGATGATGGAAAACTGTGGGATCTGTAAAAGCAAAAAACTACATCTGTATAAAATGTCTTTTTATTTACAAAAAGGTAATAAATACTTACAATTAATGTCGATTGTCAAGCACTCTCTCTAAATATCTAGGTAAATATCGTACCTACATTTTCATGAGAGCGTAAGCGAGTTTGTTGGGTATGTACATTTTTCATGTCACTGGAGGTAATTTAACTTTTCGGCTACAAAGCCTATATATAACTTATTTCTCTGACTCACTTATAACTCCACTCAGCTAATAATATCCCTCATTGGATATCGAGAGTGAGCTGGAGTTATTCCGACAGCTGAAAGTGAGAGCGTTGCGCGCTGCTGTGAGGCCCACCACCACCAGATGCATCAGTATTATGAACACCGCGGAACCTACAGCAGTGATGGCAGCCAGACCCGGCTGCGCCCAGTCTAACATCGGGTAGATGGCGCTTGAACCAAATCTGGAACAGATATAATATTACATTATATCAGTTGATTGAGAGTGTGTGCTTGCCAAAGTTAGTTAACTCAGTTGATACCTAAGAGAATGGGAGAAAAATCCAAAGTACTATAATTGGTATGTTTTGATTCATTCGTTTTTGCTTTGCGTACTCGCACCAAGGTTTCACTCATAAACTTGGAAAGAGGGAAAATAATCTTTACGTGCAGGATTCGAACCTGCATCTTTCTAGAATCACCAGAAGACCTTAATTGAGATTATTGATTATTATTTTTATCGGTTCTTACTGGGTAAGCACGTCCATCCTAGATCGTAATGATTGCTTACCATCAGGCGAATTACGGTCAAGTGCAAACCCATACCTTGTAAAAAAGTAATAATTTCAGTTTAACGATTGTACTCACGGCCCCATTCCCCCTGCGAAGTGGAATATGACGCTAAAGATGAGGTAGACGATGCCAACGAGCACCGCGTGGTAGAAGTGCAGGATCCTGGCGGGGTGCCGGCTGGTCATCAGCAGCACGAACATCAGCACCGAGTTGATGGCGTGGATGAAGACGTCTAGCGTTACGTTTATTGCGTAGTCTTCGTCTGGAATTTGGCAGAGAGATAAAGTTTCACTGTTAATTTTAGTTAGTTTGACAGAGACGTGTCAAGAGTTTTAATGCGGAGTTAAGTTGTAATTATATAAATAGTTTCTTAAAGACTATGTACTGTTATTATATAAACATATTTATATGCTTAAACTAACACAACTTATTATTTTAGAATGCAAATATTGTATGACATCTAATACATTCTTGTACATATTATGTCAAGAGATACATTATGGTACACAATATTATGCCCTTTTTGAAAAGGGTAATAGTATTCTTTGATTATGCCTACCTACTTATTTTAAAATTATTATTAATAATAAGTAGTAGAAATAAAGGTTTATTCCAACTAGTCCTACCACGGGTCTTTATTATTATTTTATTGTTTTATACATACTTTAATCAAGCCACAATTGGCTTACATTTATAAGCCACCTATGACTTTTATAATCACTAAAGTATCTCGTGTGAAAGTCCTGTAGGACATGATGAATAGTAGTCACTGATAGTAAAATATTGTTGTCTGCTGCAAATCAAGGTCCAGGCAATAAAATAAATAAAGCAAAACACAGTTCATGGAATAAATGCCAAGCCCCATGCTGTGTCTGTCTGGTTTCTATACTAACTTTAAATTTTATTATATTGGTTGGTATTTGTTTAGTAACGTCCTACGTCAATGTTGATGCGGGCTTATCTAAAATTTGCATTTAATCAATGTTCTTCTCAGAAGGCATCTGATGCTGGTTGACTAGTATATACTCGTATGTAGGTAGTAGATGTGAACTCGATGGATGTTTTTGTCCCACAGTGCCATGCGGAGCCTTTGCTTGGTACTTATTGATAGGTATAGGTACTAACTATTTCTATGAGTGTAAGTAGTTTAGTTAGCCTGTGTTAATATTAATGTTTCCAGTGTGTGGCGTCAAGGCACTCAATGTTGAGTGAAGGCCACAGTTAAAGAAGTTTTATATCAAGGCAAGGCAAAAAAAAAAAAGCTTTTAAAGCAAAAAGGCTTTTTATTTTATTTTTATTTATTTTTTAGTAGTTTAGACAGGATAATATGAAAAGGAATTTAGTTATGAGAATACGATTCGAATAAAGATATGATCGTAAGAAGTCCAGTGTTATCATTAGATATGCGTGTTCTGTTTTGTATTTTATTAACAACTTACCTAAATCAGTGAGGAATATCCAGTAGAATATGGTGATGAAAAACGCGATAGGGACGGAAACATTGATCCAGAACCAATACGCCTTCACGTACCACGGTAGACCAAATGTGCCATCTGAAAAGGTCGTTAAAATATCGATTAAAATTAATGTGCTTTTTTCATACCTACTAATGATAAAATATGATACGATGTTTCAATGAATCACTTTTTTGCATTCACTGTTTAAACATTTTCGTAAATATGAATCAATGGCTATATTACTAAATTATTTGCTAGTGCAAAAGACTGATCAACTGGTCTCTCGTTGATTTAGGTTTGATTATAATTACGACATTTGTTGTTAGGACCCATTTATAAAAGTAAGTAGTGCCAATGTAATCTCACTATATCACACAATTCGGTATCAAAAATTAAATTACATCACGGACTATCAAATGATATTAATTAATTAGAGATAAAAAAAAACTAAATTGATACGACGAGTGCGTGCAAAAACGCTTGGTACTCACCAATAGGTCCTTTGAGATAAGACCTGAGTGAAACAAAGAAGGCAAATCCAGATGTAATTGTGATGAGGAGAAGTCCCCAGTGCGTGAGGAAGATCCACCAAGTTCCATAGCTCATGGAGCGCACCGTTAGAACTTGAGAAGTTATCACTATACCCAGGCATCCCAGGAACAGAATACACCTCACGAGTAGCAAGGGCCAGGTCTCTCTATTCTTCTGAAAGCACCCCACGTAGAAATCTTGCGGAGTCTCGTGCTCCAAATTGAAATTGGACAACTGGAACTCCCGTTTGAAATAACGCTTCACTCCCATTTTCGTTGGATGATATTTTCGCACACGCGCTCGCCTCGCAACCGCCGCGTCGAATAACTTATCTCTGGTTTGTATTGTATTTGATTATCCTGTAGCGGTGATAAGGTTGAACAAAAAGGTTTCCTCGTTTCGCAAAACAACGTGAATAGTATTTTCGCTCCCTATTTCTATTGGATCTGGTGCGTTATGTCTAGTCTGTGACGTTCTTCTACGAGTATGTTATCTCTAGATAGAATTGAGTAAATATTTTGGATCGATCGTGTCTCTAGTCTGGGAATTTTTGAGCCATAGTCGTGATTTTATACAATTATGCATAAATACATGATTAAAATAGCTAGTTAACTACGCTTTACTTTCAATAAACGTTACTTGTCATCACTATTATTAAATGTGAAATTATTCATGTAGGTATGTAATCAGTTTGAATCCACATATAATTTAAAATGAAACGATAATATACAAAAAAAAAATTGTCAAATAGGTAATTTAATGTTCCTTATAAGTTACCTAAAAATAAAAAAGCGTCATTTTCTTACAATTTAATAAGTATATTTGCAATCAATTATAAAAAAGTTACATTGAGCGTTGGTACAGTCATTTGGCATCAAAATTACACGGATGTACACTAATGGACACACTAGTATATATATTTAAATAACGCTAATTCAAAAATAATTAATATCACATTAATTCTTACACAGGAAAGTAAATTCAAAAATTTCACGGATAAAGATGACTACCACAGAAGAATACTCATCTTAAATGATTTTAACTATCTGACATTTTGGTGGTTTACTGCAAATTAAGAAAATTTGTTAATTAAGTAAGCTGATAAAAATATATTATGTACATTAAAATATTAAACTAGGTGTAAAACTTTATTTACAATAATAAAATATAAAAACAAGGGAAGAAAAACTAAACATACTACTTCTAACTACTACAAATAGGGGCACTTAGAAAATCTTTAGAAAAGCCTAAAGTAATCTAAGTGCTAAAAAAAAAAAGGATAAAAAAGAAAATAAGTGATAAAAATTGATCACTGATGTATAAAAAATAAAGGAGTATAGTATATAGTCTTGCATACAGAAGAACTAATAAGTACTTATGTACATCACTTAAATTATCTTATTTACAAAAATCTAACAACTAGATATTACTTTTGTCATTTGAATAGTATCAGATTTTGTCACTTTACAAAAATAAGTTAGAGAAAACAATGAATATAATAATTTGGTTTGTGCAAAATCTAATTGAGTCTGTTCGGATTTATATTGTTTGTACGTAGTAGTACATATATGTATATTTCAATTATCAATTATAGTTTTTGCTCACTAATGCATTATACAATTTTTCCCGGAGATTATAAAAGTGTTTTTAAAAGTATAAAATGTTGTCTTTAATAAATTATATAAGTTGATACTTAGAACCTAGATCGTAAGAAATAATATAAAATTTTCAGTCCACCCCAGAAGTCATAGAGCATTAAGAAACTCGAAGGTTTCCTGCTCTTGAGAGCTAAAAAATATTACCCGAATCAACTTACGTCAACCTTATTCTATTTGTTGCATCTTATTAAGATTTTTAGTGGATCTTTGTAAATACGAGGGCCGGCTGATAAGTGCGTGGCCTAGGGTACTTAGCAAAATTACGAGTACATATCATCGTGTTATTGATTGCACTAGTTGCCAGACTCAGTCATAGTATAAATAACACCCCTTTGTTTAATTTGAGTCAATTATCGTCCGGTGACGCAGCAATGGTAGCACTTAGCAACCAGCTGCATAGTCCTTTCCAAAAAAAAAAAATTTGGGTACAAGCAACAACACCATGTCGACGGAAACTGAATATTCTTGCAATTTTGAGCACCGCGCAGTGAGTAAATTCCTTGTAAAAAAAGGAAATTTATCAAAAGAATTTTTTGAAGAAATTTAATGGGTTCTTCAGAGTTCTAGGCCTTGATTTTCGATGGTAAAAAAATGGGCTCAGTTATTTCAACATGGAAGAGAGAGCTGTGAAGACAACTCCCGCCCTGGCCGCCCAGTGACGATAGTGACCGAAGAAAAGTCCGGAAAGTTGAAAAAATAGTTCTAGCCGACCTTAGAATGAAATTGTGGCAGATAGCGGAAAACATACAGATTAGTAAAAAACGAATCGGAGAAATTTTACATGAAAATTTGCACATGAAAAAAATTTGTGCGTGTTGGGTACCGCGAATGCTCACACCGCTCGACAAACAGCGACGACTGGCGAGTTGTAAGGATTTTTTGGAGCTGTGTCAGAGCAATTTGGATTGTAACTCGTAGATTGTAACTTTGGAAAGAGGTTTACGGGTTGTTGTCTTAACCCGGCGCCGCGGCGCTGAGAAGTCCCAGCGAAACAACACGACACATATTTTCAAAGTTGTCTTCCTGATTTAATATCTTTGTTTCTAACTTACATAACCTATGCCCCAAAACCATCATTATAAACTCCTGTCGTCTCCTTGAGCCTTTTCCTGGCAATAGCATCTCTTGCCGTGGCCACAGCAACCGTGATCAGATGCATGAGCGCCAGGAACAGAGCCGTCAGCGTGATCACCACCATGGTCTGATCAGGCTTCGACCAGTCCACTACAGGATAGATGAATGAATTGCCCCAACTGGAAAGAATAAGTTCAAAATATAAAAAATATATAAATACTAAAGATCATCTTATTAACTAAAGACTTTCTTTAAACAGAGCCTCGTCTTGGTCCTATGTCAATGTACCTCTACGGAAACGATCACAGATCCACTTTTCACGTAAAAATCAATTTGTATGCATATCTATTACGCAACTATTAAAAGCAAAGGTGTACTTAACAAATGTTCAATTATTTTTTAACATACTACATTTGTTGTTGATGAAACACCGTTTAATAATGATTAAGTTAGTGTAAAAATATAATGAAACCTGTACAATAACTGAGCATGATCAATATTATATTAGAAACTTTGGAATTTATGTTCAATTGTACATAAGTAGACATATGATTTTGATAAAAATAAATCTTTATTTGCAATAATAATTCATCAAAACAAGGGAAGAAAAACTAAACATACTACTTCTAACTACAACATAAAAAGGGGGAGGCGGATACTGATTTTGATTAAGTTAGATAAATAATCTGCTCCACACACTTTTTTAAACAAAAATAGGCATAGCTCGGAGGAAGCGTAGCATCAAACTAGACTTTGGTAGCATCGAAGGTGGATGGAACTTGATCTCATGTTTGCATACGTTTGATCTGTCATACATTAAAATTAAAATATTATATTTACACATTGATGTTTCGTGTACAGCACGACGATGGTCGGAATACGTGTCTTAGGGCATTATTTGCTACCAATCATGTCGGGTACTCGCTAAAACGTTGTATGATTTGCTATGCCTGTTGACGTTTGTGTGTTCAACAAACATAGTCAAGGCTTCAGTGGATTTGATGACTTGTTCTGCTATTTTGCTTTAAAATTTATGAGTCTGGACAGAGTCGCCTATCTTTATTAAGGCCAATTAAGAAACGCATTCATAATCGTTACCAAGATTTATATTTTTTCCGTGGGTCGGATGACAGGTTAAATTTTAGGTCCCAGCTGTTGGTCTAGTACGGCAGTAGTTAGGGAAACGTGGGTCAATGTATTAATTAGACTGCTTCCTCACATGTTGGTGAGAGAGACCGCAATACGACCGTGATATTGACGGTTTTTTAACCGTCAACGCTAATAGCAGGGTGTTATCAATTTACACCTGATTTGATAGCAGTTTGAAGATAGAAGACTTATAAGTAGGTACCCTTTCCATTTACCACGACATTTATGATATAGTAGTATAATAAATTACTTATTCAAAATGACCTTTAAACTTCATGTTATCAAGTCTTGCGAAATTTGATGACAACTAGAGATGTTTGTACAATTCAATAACAAGTGATGTTCTTGACTTTTCAATTTCATTGTGTCTGTTAGAGGATTTCAATAACAACCTAAAGTGCATCTGAAGTGCTCTTTTGACGGTTCCAAGTTTTTGAATAAGTTTTTTTGTCTTATATACTTGTATAAATATGTAAATTAACGCCCGTCTGTCTGTATAATTTACCAATTTATGCAATTATCTGTATGTCATACAAACAACAGACGTAATTAATATTTTATCACAAATAATACCGACATTGAACTTTATCAATAAAAAATACCTAAAAATTTAATGGAAACGGGCGTTTTATTTAAAGTGAAAAATATATGAGTGTTTAGTTACAATTAAGGCGAGTCACCAGTGAAAAAGCGGAAAAAACGTTTTACTATATCAATTTTTTTAGGTATTTACTCCTTGATATCGGTCTTGCAAAAAATATACAATATACTTAAGGATATTGTCTGAGGAATGTGCTAATTTGTTACACGATAGGGTATACTTTACTCGATCATAAAAAATTCCAAAGACAGCTTAATGTAAAAGTCTAAATCGAATATCTTATTAATAAAATTTCTGACTTTACACATCATTTTTATATAGAAATGTTTCTCTTTAAATACTACAGAGAACCTGCTAAAATTTGGGTTTCAACGAAAGTCCTATAATTTTGAGTTAATTATTAATCCCAAAACTTGAATATTTCCCAGCAGTTTGACAAGACGCCGCGCCGCCCGCTACCCCGTCAGTCGCAATCGGGCGCTTGCCAACGTTAGACCTGTGCCAAATTTTCTCCGCCCGTTCTTACATTCTTGCCACAGTGTATTAATTGAAAATGGCTAATAAAAAAAATAAAGTTAGGAAGAAATCAGTGTTAATATCTAAAAGAAGGACAGGGAAAGAGAACTATAAGAAACGGTATGTAAATTACTCCCTTTTATAGTAAAATTATGAAGTTTACTCTTTTTTTTAAAGTAAAATTACTAAGCACGCAACAATATTTCTAAAAGTGGCCCAATTTTTTTATTCTTTATGTTTCTCCTCAGGTATATGAGAATTTTCTATAATTTTAGTTGATTTCGTAAATTTTCGTCATTACTTGCCACAGACTAAATTATATCAGTATGACCAAAAGTATGTACCTATGTACGAGTACTCTATAATTAATTAATTTAGGTCGAAAAAGCAGTCTCGAGTATCTAATACTACCAGTCCATTAGTAGAATTGCAACCTGTGAATTTCAATACTTCAACGACAGATGGGTAAGTGGATCATGTACTAAACAATTATACCATAAAATAGGCCGATCTATCTATTTTTTATATTATTTACTATTGACTATAAACTCTACAGCTGATAAAGAATGACTTGCAGAATGTGGTGATAAATTATCTCAAAATAATATCAATAATGAGTGAGTATAATATTATAACATCATTAGTTTGTCACATAATACACAAAACAGAACCAAGCTGAATTTATACAATCATAAACGTAATAATTATGGTAATTTATATTTGTTGTTATTTGTTGTTACGACTGTATGTGTTCGAAATAAATAAAATAATTGCGGCAACAGAAATACATCTTCTAAAAAAAACTGTCTAACTATCACGGTTTATAAGATACAGCCTGGTGACATACGGACGGACAGACAGACAGACAGACAGCGAAGTCTTAGTAATAGTGTCCCGTTTTTTACCCTTTGGGTACGGAACCCTAAAAACAGATCCATGCAGAATATCCAAACAGAATGTATACGATAATAAACGTAATAAATGTGGTGATATTTTTTTTGCATGTTATCTAAGCAGCGCATATACAAAGTCACGGCAATTTTATTAATATAACCTATGTATTTTTTTTTCAAACAACAAACACGACTTTGTTTTATATTTATAGATATAAAGTAATAAATTATTACTTAGCTTATTTAAAACTGACAAAAATAACATTTTACATTAATAGAAGTTGATCATAGTATAACGGCTGAAATATTTATACTGTGGCGTAGTGCTAACGTTACGAGAAATGGACAGCGCGCGGAGATAGACGCGCGGGCGGCCCCCCACACCTCACCTCCTAAAATCGTAGTTCGCGCGAAAATGCCTCGCCTTAAATAAACTTTATTGGCTAGAAATACTCACGGAACTATAAAAAACGTTAGATGATCATAAATCATGAATATGTCGGTGGTCTACCCACAGAGTATCTCATAGTCGGTAAGGATTCTATCTCTATAAGTTACGGGTCCTGTCTGCCAGCGAAATAATATCTAACAGCGAACAACATGTATACTCCGGCAAAGTACAAGCGATGCATGACATGCAGCAGTCTGCTGGGATGCGCAGAACTAGCCAGCTCTATGAACATGACGATGTTGTAGACTAGGGTCACATAGCGTTGAGGTACTTACGGGTCCTGTCCGCCAGCGAAGTAATAGCTAACAGTGAACAACATGTATACTCCGGCAAAGTACAAGCGATGCATGACATGCAGCAGTCTGCTGGGATGCGCAGAACTAGCCAGCTCTATGAACATGACGATGTTGTAGACTAGGGTCACATAGCGTTGAGGTACTTACGGGTCCTGTCCGCCAGCGAAGTAATAGCTAACAGTGAACAGCATGTACGCCCCGGCGAAGTACAAGGGTTGCATGACATGCAGCAGTCTGCTGGGATGAGCAGAACAAGCCAGCTCTATGAACATGACGATGGAGTTGACGCCATGCACCATGATATCCAGCACAGGGTCCGGGGCGTAGTTCACAACGTGACTAGTCGCTGGAATCATAAAGAAATACCAATTTTTTCTTCTGTATGATTATACCCGTTTATCTTTAGTAAAATAAAATTTAAAAAATTGTCATTTAAGAGTTATTAATTGGTTGTCATTTTCGGCAGCACATCTTGCGTTTTATAATGTACGAGTATAATAGTTATACGTTAAAGGTGTTGCAAATAAGTTGCGAAATAATAAGACACCGATGTAATTTTCATTGCTATCGACCAATGCATTCACAAAGGTGATTGAATGAATTAAAGGTATTCGAAGAGGTCGTAGGTTTATTGTTCTCCAAATGTTATAGAACGGCCTCGAAGGGTTTAGACTAGCGTCAATCATTTATGTTGCAGTTGATTGTTAATGTTATTTCGTACTGATATGGAGTTGCATGTTTCGGTGGCGCGAGCATTATTTTTGTGAAAAAGTATACAGTTAGCACAAACGAGAGAGATTCATCGATGGTTAAATTAAAACCAATTTTATCTACTTGGTTTTATCTTAACTACTATCGAGTAAAAGTTACTGTTATCGCAATTTTAGAAAAAAAATCCTAATTCAGGATTATGCGTATCTATATTCTTTATTTCATTCATATTTATATCATTTAGTAATAATAATGTTTTTTTTTTGTTTTTGATACTTAGATCAATGTACGAGTAACATGTGTGAAACAGAGAACTGTTTTAAACGTTGTGAGTTCATTAATGCAAGAAAGAGTGCAGAAGATACAAATTCAAATGGAATTTTTCAATTACGTCTTTGCAGTTTAAACTCGAACATTTCAGAAAACTTATAGTAAATATTTGGATGGAGGTATATAATTGTATTCAGGTATTCCTACACTTCGTTTACTGAGACGTGGCCGTGGGTACCACTCAGTTATTGTTTTGCTCCATCTGCCGTCAGTACGTCTCGCCAAGTACCCTAACGGTGGCTGGATGATACCTATTAGAAAGTTTAAAGGAAATATTTGGGCAAGAACACCGCAAGGCAGGGAGTATTGGCGTAAGAGAGAGGATGCCTATACCCTGCAGTGGGTCTTATTAGGCTCATGATGATGATGTATTATATTCATACTCACATGATTTAAGAACTCCCCAGTAGAAGACGGTGATGAGGAAGGCCACCGGGATGGTGATGTTGTACAGCACCCAGTACGTCTTCACGTACCAGGGCAGACCGAATGTGGCGTCTGGAATCATACAATTTAAATTGTTAGTATTATAGGTTTTAATCTATTTTTCAGTTTTTTTTTCTTATGTGTTGGAGCTGAGAGAATATCGCATAAGTATTTGAGAAGAGGATATGGGCTAATAAAGTTTTTATATTTTCGTGATAGAATTACCATGTAATCCGAGTGTTTTTGCCTATACAATACCCCAAACCTACATTTCTTATATGTTTTCTTAGATTGCGTGTAAATATTTTTTTGGAATTTTAAACATACCTACATTCTCATCCCAAGGAACTATAATATAAGAAGGTAGTTTTTGTACTGCCATTGCTATTCTTATATAACTATGTATGAGGACTAAGCAGGCATATACTTAGATCTTTGTTTGAAAAACAAACGGAAGTAGATAAAAATCTCAAGAAAAGCGATATAGGTCTTTGTTTTATTTTTCTCGTAAGTACAGATATATCGCAAGAAACAGGTTTGCGACTGGCATCACTAACTTAATGTTTTATTACAACTTGTATTTATAAAGGCCAAGTTCAAGATCCCAGCATTAATTATAAATAAGTATACGTATCTATTGTTAGAATAACTCGAATATGTATCGTTTACTAGTCGAACCACTTTACGAGATTTAAATTATTGTCATCTCTCTTTGAAGACGAATACAAAATCAGCAAACACAAAATGTTTCCACTGTTATGGACAGCAGTTTACGAGGTCGTAAACCGATTCTTACATTGTAATATTATGGCACCTATAATGTTCTCGTGGGTAACATTGGCAACCTTCCATAAAGTTGTAGGTAAGTTCGTATGAAAGTGTCAAATTTTGGTTAAGTATAGAGATTTTTTAAACTGCCATTAGAGTTATGATTCGATGATGACGATAACAAGAGTGAAACTCATATATAATAAAAAGATGAAAGAGGATAGAGAACAGAAGCTACAATTTATCATTCGCCTCATGGAAACGTGCCTGTAAGTGATACTTTTCGTAAATTGTAATATTACAACATGCATGATGTTCTCACGGGTAACATTAGTAACCTTCCGTAATTCGTCGCCAATGATGAAGTCATCTAAAGTCAAGTTAGTTCCCAAGCATTGAGCCTCAAGGCAGCCACGAATGTCATGCTCTTGGAAGGGTAGTTAGAAAATATAGGTGTTTGCTGTTTGTGTTTATGTGTGCAAAGAAAATATCATCTGTCCTGCGTAAAGAAGGTTAATTGGTAAGGATATTATTATGGAAGGGACTAGAGAGAATGATGATCACAGCAATTGTTTTAACGCTGAAGATACCTCCGAAGTATTCCATTTGCCAAAGTATAAGGTTATAAAACAGTGTACAATATTTCATATTTGTTATTGATGTGTGTTTGTGTAGATAAACACATGGCTAAGTGGTTAAAATATCAACCTATTTGCAGCGCCGTCAACGAACGTGCGGGCTTGCGCGCGTAACATATTTGTTAATGATGTCATTTAGGTTTTGTTGAACAAATATTGTTGAGTGCCGGACAAATACTCGATACTTCGTTGTGATTAGTGGTTGCACAAATGCTTGATTATATCCTTGGGGGATGAACGATTAGAGCGGTCGATTGTGAAGAGTTTATGAGTTTTCCTCGTATAAAAACAGAGTTATTTATAGAAAATTATGATGTCTATTGTAAGCAGGTTTAGCTTATTATATTTTTATTATCATCGAACTGCGGGAGAAAAGTTGTAATAAATCAAGTCAGAAATTCGAGATAATATTATTCATGTTAGTTATGGGCGGTGAGAGGAAATAGAGAACATACGTAAGAATTAAAGAAATTGCAAAATATATGTCAACAATAAAACCCAATTAATTAAATTTGGCAAATTATATATATCAAATTAATTATTACAATACAATTAGTATAAGTCCATACGAGTAAACCTTCATTAAGATAAAAATCGTTACCTGTTTAGATTAGTTTAGATTTGTAATATTAAAGTTACGAAATGCTTATAAAACATTATATTATCAGATAACTTATTTCGTGCCAAATGAAAATCTTATTTTAGTAGGTATTTGTAGAACGCGGCCTAAGTTTTTTTTCCAAACAGACTTCAGCTGCGACGAACTTATTTTTACGGGTAAGTAAAACCAAAAAATAAATCCGTAGATATAAAGAAATCAGGACATTTCATATAACGTTTTCGAACTCTAGATATTTCTAGATATATCTAGATATTTGCAATGCATAACATTATCAGAATTCGGTTTATCATAATAAGATAACAAAGTCGTCGTGTCCTGAACTGGCACAAGGCTGCTGAGACGAGCACGAGTCGACGTGATCTCCTTGTTTCGGTTCAGCCATCACTGCGGTTCTGCTGTTATAACACAAGTCATGCTAGCAAGGCTTGCATACAAATGTAAACACGTACTCTGCAGGAAGGTAGTTCAACTTTACGTTTTGGGCGGGGATGAACAATGGATATGAAGTTTCATGGACCCTTGTACATAGGGGAAACATTTTAGTGAATCGGTTTTTATCGGGTAAGCACGCTCCATATTAGGCCATAGCCTTTGCTTATTATCAGGCAAACTATGGTTAAGTGCAAACCCGTTTACGATAAAAAAATAGTTTAAGTTTTCGAATTATTTATTTTTGTTATTGTGTTAAAATTATCTTTAATAATCTTTAGCGATTCGCATCTATCTACGATAATAAGTAACACCTGATCGTATATTCCTAAATTGAAATGTGATACAGACGTAATTAAATAAAAAAGGTAATTCGGTTAAAAAAGCTTCGAACCAGCTAACCAGCCAATTTGACGATAAAACGGCAAATAAGTAACAAATTAATGTTTAATCACAATACTTAAAAGTAAGTATGCAAGTGGTATCGTAGTGCGTTAACCTCTCTGCGGCTGGGTGTATTGTGCAAGCGACTCGTTTACGAGCGTTCAAATCAATGTTGAGGTCATGCGACTATACATTCGCACGAGACATTCCTATACTACCGCAGAATTTATTACGTTTGTTATGCACGAACACCGAACAGCTGATAGACGAAGAGGTTAATCGAAGGTTAATAGACAAAGAAGTATAGAACAAAGGAACCGTACCAATCGGTCGTTTGAAATAAGCGTATGCGGAGACGGCGGTAGAGAAGGCCGCAGTTAGAGCGTTAAGTATCAAGCCCCAGTGGGACAGGTAAATGAACCAGTAGCCGAATGGAAGGTCCAATGCCAAGGGCAACGCGAGCATGGAGGCGAGCAGCACGCTCGTCCACAGCAGCAGCAGGGCGGCACGCAGCAGCAGCAGCGGCAGGGCGCTGCGCGTACGCTGCCACCCGCTCACGTAGAACTCACTCGGCGATGCATGCTCCAGCCGGAACATGCGCCACGCACACTGCGCCTTCAACCACTCCATTGTTTCTCAATATTCCCAACACAAATATCTTCATATTTTACCATCACAGCACAACACTTCGAAACAGTTAGTATCAGTACTGGCTTTATAACACGCGATCATATTTGATGCAGCTGATTAGCCGATAACCTTTCTTTTATCGACGGCGTTGTAAGTACGTCCGCGGATATTGCAAAACTGTCTGATCCTTTACATCGTTTGCTAAAGACTGAGCGGCGAAAATGGCTCGGGTTCAGTAGAGCATGAAACCGATCTATGACGAGGCCTGAGTTAGTGTTGAACTTGCTCTTTCTTTAATGAGGCTAGTGCTTTGTAACTGTATCACTTCAACTTGCGCATTACACACAGATTACTACTGATAAGAACCTGTCTATATACCTATTTGTGGTATCATTGTAACTGTAAATAACTTGTTGGTCTATTTTGTTTAATGGTTTTCCAAAATTGTGGGAATATCTTGTCCTTCAGTGATCTAAATTACCGTTCCGCTAGAATTGACCTACATTACAATGACGAAACAACAGTTTAGGTACAATAGTAAAAATTCTCAATGCTACGTCATATTGCATGCGGTGATGGCAATCACCCATGTTCCCACCATACAAATACGTTTCGTGTATTGAAATTGTATCTCATGGCTGTATCGGGAAGTATGTAGGTACATATTTCGCTCATTCATTGTTTTGCCGCTGCGGTATTTCGCAGCCGGAGTTGCGGCATGGTCATATGAAATGTCTTAGTTCCTTTGAAAAACGCTATTAAATAGAACAAAGTTGGTAAATAATATCAATACCATTGAAGTACTTTTTCAATAAATATACTAGATCATTGAGACTTGAATTGTATTGTATTTGTATAGTTTTATTGGATTTGTTCTCTAGCTAATGTGAACTTCAGTTTTGCAACTTGTTCGCTTACAGTTGAAATAAATCTTAAGTAACCTCGTATTTTTTGCGACATCTTGCGAGATTTCACAGCATAGCAATAAGGTCAGATGGTCAGTTACACGTGATTAGGGCTATATTGATACTATGCAAGTAATCAACACCTTTGACAGGATACAATGTTAGTCGGCGATGGGGCAACGAGTAGTAGTAGTGCCGCTATTAGAGATTTCATACACATTAACAGACTGTCTGATGGCCATCGGATTATGACTGAAGCCTCCCTACTAATTATGGCTAACTTGATGGCCTTTATGGTTGGTAATACAACCCTTTTGAGGAAACTTTAATTTGGTAAATTTGTATTAGTTGATCATGATCATGGTCAAGTAAGTAATGATTACCTGCGGGTTGGCTTCCTCGCGGTTGCTTCACAGTGACTAGGATACCGAAGATGGTTTCCACAGCGATGAAGAACAGCCCCCAGTGCGTCATGTATAGGAAGAACTTCCCAGTCGGGCCCCAGAAGAAAGCCATTGACCAGAAAATTATGATCAGAGACCAAAGGAGTATAGGGATCCGCCACCATAGTGGGGACAGTCCTTTCACACACGATGATGCGAAGTTCTCATGTGGTACATCGACATCCCCCAATATCCCCGTGATGCAGTACCCTCCTTGCCTCCACGACCAGCGAGTCATCTTGCCAGTTAATATTCTTCAATCTCCTCAATCTCGTATAATAATTATCTTCACATTCGAGGCGCTTTGTTTCTGTATTTACACATCTCGGTCTGCAAAAGAAAAAAACTAAATTCAAATTAGGCAAATATTATACATGTTGTCAGTCGGCGACCGGAAATTCAAGGTGGTTATGTTATTTTCCATAATCGCAAACAAATACTGTGGACAATGCGTTGAATAACGTCGAATACGCAATAGATGAGGCATATCCAGCGGCCCCGGCTTGACCTAGGAAATCTTCTCGACCTTGGCTTTGGGCAAACAGGTTGTTAGACTTGTATTTAATGTTTGTGTTTTTTATACAACTAGCGGTCAGTAGTAGAACAAACTGTCATTTCTATTATTTTTGAAAAACGTAAGTTGTGTTAGAGTTTTAAAACCATCCAGGGTGTGTTTGTGTTAGTAGGTTGTGTCACAAACAAAATTACCAGTCTGTGAATGAATAAATAGCTAAGAGAATAAGAATACTTTAATACGTAAAAAACAAAACCCTCGATTATTTATTTTCCGTCCTCTAAAGCATAACACAATGATAAATTGCTCTACAGACAGCATGCATGACAATTGACAATGGTCTCTGATATTGATACATGAGTGTTACAAATTATAATCATGATCGTTAATGAACACCAGAAACGATCAAGTTGCATGTGTATTATATATTTAACACTTTAAATTGATATATGAAACATGATTCTAATCTCTAAGTAATTTGTTGGATTCAACTAAATAAATTGTATCGAAAATTGACTAATAAACAAAAACTTATACCTAGTAAAAAATTAAAACGATTTGGCGCAAAAAATATCAATTCGAAAACAGTCATACCTAACTAATATTTATATGAACGGACTAAAAATAACTTAGAAGTTTGGACTTTTCTGTTCACAGTGCACTTCGTTTAAAATTAATTTTCTCAATTTTGGACAATTACAAATAGTTGCTAAATGTAGGTACTTATTTAACGCATATGACACGCTTGTAAATTCATAGAAAGGAAGGGAAGGCTCAGGGCTAAGGCCTCTACGCACTAAAACCTCTGGTTTCGAAACAGCTATCATAGGAACGATACAACTTACGATCAAACTAAGCAGTAAGTACATAATCTAACTTGCTTTAAAGCCGTTGTTTACTCTCGACATTTTATGCCCCTAGTAAGTATGTTTTTATGATAGTTGTGAATTCTGGCATCGGGAGTTACAAATATACCCTACTGACTTCTGTTTTTTTTTTTTTTTGGGAAAGGACTATCCGGCTTGTTGCTAAGTGCTACAATTGCTGCGTCACCTGACGATGCTAGTACATCGTCAGGGGCGATTGGCACAAGGGCGCCTCTGAGGCACGAACTTCGGCTTGGACCGTCGCCAGAAGGGGGAGACCGGGTTGCCCTGTTCATCCCTGAAGGAGAGTGAGCTAAGGCCCTATCAGTGGTTGTGTCATTATTTGGAGATAAAGGAGTTGACCTGAGGGGTCGGGGTCTACCGCCTCGCCGGCGAGGACGGAATCGGGGACGTGCACTGGAACCTACACTGGGAGAGGGGCGTTGGTAACCTAGACCAATGCCGAAGACGGAGGCCCTACTGGCTGGGACACCGCCTGCTGGGGTGGTGGAACGCTGCCGAGACCACGACGGCGATTGGGTCATCCGGATCGACCAGAACATGCTTCGGGCGATGACGGAGGGGCTACTGACTTCTGACTTGTATTAATGGCTGTCATGCTTGGACAACCAGAAAGTGCCTATAATGACTTAGTTTCTGAGCAAACGAACACATATTTAAACCAAAATCTCGTATTTCGTAGTTTATCAAACAATTTTTCTACTAGGTTAGGGTAGGTATACAAATCTACTGATGTGCGGATGTAAAGGCTGGATTTCTAAAGTTCCTACATAAGTATTGGAAATTAAAATAGCGTGATAACAGCCTGTTAGCTCCGAATCGTGCTCAAATAGTGATAATTAATAATCATGAATGCAAAATTATCAGCATCGCATCTTGTACATCCAGACCAATAAATCGAGCTATTAAATATTATAATCTCTTCAAGGGTATTAGAAAACGAGGAAAATGTTCATTATCCTGACCTTAGAGTGTCGGTGCTGGTTGCCGCTGAATAAAGGATATCTAAAGCATGCACTGATAGTTAAGTTTCCTCACGTCCGCGCACTGAGGATGGTCGGAGTCTCTGGCTTCTTGCTTCTCACGACCATTGTATATGTAGCATTATATTAACTAATTTACATGTACCCTTTACGGATAAGCAAAAATTTGTACAATAAAGATTTTTCTTGAATGAGTAATTGTGTTGCAAAGATTTTTTTTTGTTTCTTAAAAGTTTAATCAAAATTATTTTTCGTTTCCGTATTCAACACAGTGTTATTGTCAGGTCAAGAACAAAAAACTGAACAAGTGACGGCTTTATAAATAAACACTTTTTTGCTAACTTGCACCCATAAATATGTAGGTACATCTTTGAACACAGTCGACATTGATTTACATAAGGCAGAGCTTGAGTCAAACATCAGCTTAACTCAAAAAACCTTTCAGACTTTTTCAACAAATAATTCAAAATCTAAGTAGCATTTAAGGCGAGATACGTCTGTTTTGAAAGGCTTTTATACTAACTTTTTGGGCCAGGCTACTGTAGTCATCTACCTAGGTCCACACTGAACTACTTTGATATCATCTTTCAGCTACTAGACACCCCTAGACTTTCAGAATTCAAATTTCAGCTGTTATACGAGACATGGCTGCTTTTGTTTCATCCCTAGTAATTTAATAAACATGATCTACTACAATACTTCGCGAAAATATAATGATTTTTTGGGAGTTTGTCCATCGTATAAAAAACCTGCCACCACCATTCTTGCAGCAATCAATACAATCCCAGCCCTCTTGTTACTGTTGCAACTCTTTGTTGTAATAATTTGTATGATTGTTCCCTTCGCGTGTTTTTCGGAATGTCTCAGCGTTTATGGCTCAAGAATACCTTTGAGTCATCACGACTGACAGTTTAGGGTTATTTGTTTAAGTATCGTCGAGTCACATCAAGAATTTAACCTTAACTTTACACACGCGCCCTAAATGACACAAAAAATATTACACCTTAATATTTGCAAATGTAATTTTTTAAAATTTGATGAGAAAAATAATTAAGATATCTATCATCTTCATTTCTAGCGAAAACACTACAAAAGAAATTTTATATCGCACCTAAGACACCAGGTGCAATTACAGTTACTAACATGAACCCCATAACCCCAAAATATTATTTAAGTTACTGGGAATAAATGGCTTTAATTTTTTAAGACACCAGATTAAACCCTGGTTTCAAGAACGAAAATCAGTTAATCCATCAATCAACTGACTCTGTCTGGTACTCGAATCATTTAGTTTGATGAATATTATACAGTGTAACAGATACATTTATTGTTTTTGCCATATGTTTTACACCTTGAAGATTCCTGTGGTTAGAGGCGCAGTGCCTTTTACGTCAATATGTGGTACCGATACCTATGGAGGAAAATTCCGTTTTATTATTCGCATTCAATCTTCAAATTGACGAAAATACAAAAAAGATAAATTGCGATGCGTAAACAAATTTGATTGATATATTATTATTCGTGAGTTTAACCAAAAAAAAAACATGCAAAAAACATAGGGGATACTCTATGTTTTTACCATCTTATTAAAAACCTTTTATGATCATTGGGAGATGATCAATATGAGATTTCCATCTAGTAAGTACCTAGTAAACAGATGTAAAAAAGACTATGATGACGATAAAAAAGTTTTTATTTTTAATTTCTTAATCTATGTTGGCATATAGCAGCAGGTATCACGCACATCAAGAATTAAAGTTGTCTGGGTATTGGTTGGTTGGTATTGGAAAGTCAAATCAGTTAACATTTGGTTGACGATGGAACTTCTCATGAATAAGAAGAACAACAGTTGAATGCGCTGATGTGCGAGAAAGAGTGCGATGAAATTCGTTGGTTGATGTACATCTAACTATATTTTATAGGTTGTGGCCTACTTCAGCCCCAAGTGGACATGAAGAATGCACGCTGAAAATAGCTCGTTCCGCCTGTTCTATTTATTAACTGGCGTCTGTCCGTATTCTAATTAATCTACGTATTTATAGAGGAGCACGTCCGACCGGCTCCACTGCTTGCAATGCAACCATGCCGGCTATATACATACTTCAACGAGCGTCGTTTTTCAGCTACGTTTAAAGGTATATTTAACTCGTACATAGGTGATAAATTTGTCTGTTCTTCTTGAACAATAATTTAAGCACTAGATCGCTAGATAACAATTTTGCTAAACATCAGGCAAGTTGTGGTAAAGCATGAGCCTATCTTGTTTTGAAAAAGGCTTTCTAAAAGTTTGTTGACGATGCAACAGAATCCTGAAAGATCGTTTTGATCACAGATTTCACAGATCACCTGTTTTTTGAGTCTATCTAACAGTTAAAAGCCTTAAAATACGCCTATCTGAAAAGTTTAGATAGTAGCTAAACTCTTAAACTTAATAATCAAAATTAAACCGGAAAAATAAAAGAGTTAATTATCAACAATGTGAGTTTGTGCGGATCCCTCAATTGACTTAGTACCTAAGTAATTTGAATGTCACTTATTCTGTTTTTACGAGGAACGTGTTTAAAATTCACGATCGCTTAGTGAGATGTTTGAATTTTGTTAAGGCTCTTGCAAGTTTAGTGCCCTTTAGGGATTGATACCTGGTTTAATACATTCAAAGATGGAAAATTGCTAGAGCGGGTCGAGGTTTTCCTCTTTCACAGAGTCTAGGTATTTAGAATTAATAGGCTTTAGTTGACGACCTAGAGGACCTGCTAACCTACTTATAAGTTAAGTACCTTTAAACGGGAAATAGGCTCTAAAATTATTTTAATATTCACTACAGTAGGGCAAAGAGCGTGTGATAAATAAATTCAATAAATTGTTTAGCCTTTTAGTTTTATGACAAATTCATTTTTGAGGTGCTTAACAAAGAAAATATCTTAGGTACATCTGTTATGGATACTAAAATAAAATGTTTACTGAACGTCTCATGGATTAAAACAATATAATTTACAAAAGTGTGATTTTCAGTAAACATTTTAGATTTGTACTATGTATATAAACGTACATACAACCAGTAACTGCCAATTAAATTATTGCTATTTCTTATTTAGGTCATTATTTCCAATTTTGTATACTCCACTGTACTACTTATGCCAAATATTTATCATATGCAATTGTTGTCATTCACCCAATATGTTTGGCGAGCAGCCAAGTTTTATTGTTATACTACTTCCAACCTACCACTACTAAATAGGTACATAATATATTTACGTAGGTATTTATTGAACGTCATTTGTGCACTATAAAGAGTGTTTCGGTTGATGGTGGTGCATTTATTAGTTAATAGTACAATGAATATCGTAGTCCTATATTGTTAATGCTTACCATTCACATAAATCCACACTATTGAGGCACTACCATTTTACGATGAGAACTTATTAAAATCCTTAGAATTGTACAAAATAATATACAAATTTACCCCTTTCAGATTTGTCTTATTCGAAGAATTAAAATTGTTTGATATATACTTCTTATTGGTTAGATTAATTCAAAATTTCCAAAAAATGTTTTAAATTCTATTACTTAATAAGTTATTCCCGGTGTAAGTAAGCGAATTAGAGATGTTTTGACGTGCGCTAGCGCATATGCGCGTGAATTCGCGCGCGTGTGTGGCGCGACTGATTTTCCGCGCTGGATGCTGCGCGGCCGTCACAGCGTCGCGTGCGCACCCGACCGCACTCAAGGCTTTTCATTTTCTTAGCAGCCTTTGTTGCCATATCTACTACCTGATTGCCGTATTAAGACTATGTTTTTATAATATCCTTGCTGGCTGATATAACGAAATTGGAAAAATTGTAGCTCTATGTTATGAGCCGATGTGGCTTGGTTTTAAAAAAAAAATTGTCATCATAAAAAAACCTTTTAACTTAATCATTAGCAATAATGCAAACTATGTGAAAGAAATTGCCTAGATACTCCAGGATACTCAGTCGGTATCTATTCTTGTTTTTACTAGTTTTAAAGAATTATTATTATTAAAGACAAAGCAGCCAATGGTTACATAAGTTACATTTCCTAATTTAATTATTCAGGTTTCTAGAACAACGATCAGTTAAATCTTCTATCAAATCAACAAATCCACGTTGATATTAGCTGATAAAATTAAACCCACCCAATTAATGTTAGCTGGTTTAATATGAGAATAAATTAGTCGTTTTAGAAACCAGGATTGCCCTGCATCATTTATGTTTATATGAAACGTCTGGTAAGAACTGTATATTACAGGTTAGACAAGACTCGACGCTTTTAGAATTGTTGTGAATCTTGCTTTGTCGTGTCTTTCACAAAACAGGAGGAATTTTGATTGATTTGATTGAACAAATTATTTAATAACGGGTTTTGTAGATATTTATACATAAGTCTCCATACCAAAGTTTCACCTAAAGGGAAAATCTGATGGCTAATCTGAGTCTGAAATGAGGCAACATTGAATTGCACTGGCATGGCGGGTATTCGCGACAGTTTTTCCATCTGTTTGTGATATTCGTGCCATCTTAGCGTGCTATGATGGTCTTGGCCATCCAAGTGTAGAGGCACGAGTCACTGACTCCAAGTCTACTTACAAATGATTGACTTTATAGAACCATAACTGAGTCAAACAAGTAATTCCTTCCAGAAGATAGTCAACTTCCAAGAGATAGTCAAGCGCCGCCACCGAGATTGTGGCTCTGCCTTCTAATCTAGGGGTGCGTGTTCGATTCCCGCATGACACAAGTAATTATGCATATATTTTATTTATCCATATAGCGACCATCTTCAACCAACCATTCGGCAGCTCTCGGCAACATTCGGTATCATTACTAATCACGATTAAGCTTTGGGTGCGAGTGGTGTGTGGGAGAGAGATGAAATGTGGAAGCATTACCGACGAGACATTTGTAAGGCTACACAGTTCTGTAATATTAATCACTCATAGCTCTAAGCGTAACGAACGACCACTTCAAATATTTAGTTGTGTTTTCATTGTGCTTCGTGTACCTAAATAGCGTGATGAATACGTTATTGAGGCAATGTCGGCTTCATTAACTCACTACATAATTAAATTCGTCCATTGAATTCAGTGGGAATCTCAAGACAACTCTTATCCAATAATTATAATAATGGGGTATTGTTTGCTCGGCAAAAACTGTTAAATATTAATAGCTACATAGTATAAATCAAAGCCTACGCCTAACCTTATATGCTTAGTTCTTCAAAACTACGGAACAGATTTTGGTGTACCTTATTTAACAGATAGTGTTTTTTAATCTTATTTTTAAGATATGAGGAAGGTTTTTAAATATTTATAGCCGTAAAATTGAGGAAAATTTGGTTAAGGGCACCAATAACTAAAAATAAATATATTCGTAAACAAAGTGCTTTATTATCACGATTATTGAGTTACTTATACTGTTACCAAAAAACTTACAAATAAAATAAATACGTTATTGTTTTAATGAATCGAAGTTTTTTGGCTTTTTGCTGTATTGCTTGTATTAGATACCATATTAGATTATTACCTACGTATAATACGCATTGAAGTTATCATCAAGTAATCATCCTTCATAGTAAGGACAGCGAGACTATGGAACTCTCTACCTGGAGCCCTGTTCCCAGAAAATTATGACCCAGGGGTCTTCAAATCTAGAGTAAATAGGTTTCTTCTAGGCAAGCGTGCTACATCTTAGACTATAGTGGTGCTTAACATCAGGCAGGCTATAGTCAAACGTAAGCCTATTTAATGTAAAAAAAATATATCTAATTGACTTTTATTACAAGCTCATAAATAATACATTTATTCCCTTTACATAATCCAATTTTATTTCTCGTTAGGTAAGCAGATTAAAATACTGCAATTGCTTATTCTTTTTGTAATTGACTTACTTAATTATTTTATACATATGAACTACTGTTTTGTAACTAATACGGCAAATACATAGGTCTGTACAGCATTCCAATATCCCTCGTTTTTATATGTATATTATTATAGTAAATAAAGATTAGATCAGCACATAAAAAAATAATTAAAATGTGTATATTACTTGAATTGATATTATAGAACAGTCTATCAGAAACATTTATTGCTTTTTAATGTATTCATGCAAGTCCTTACACCTAATTATGATTTACATTTGATTAAATATTAGGTATACCATAATAATAGTCATCATATTACTTAGTATTTAGATAATAGGTAACGAGCCAAAAATATTACTTAATACAAATAGCTAAGCTGATATTTTATTGCCGTTTTGGGCTAGGAACAAAATTAAATTATTATTCGTCATTAACACGTTTTCAATATTTATTAAAACTATTATCACTAATGTATGACACCCATACACTTTAACCACTGTACAGTAAATGCTGAAGATATCTTACATATGAGTCACAATGACCTATAATTAATTACCTATACCTCTGCCACTGTAAGAATTCGCTTGACAATGTTAATCGCATTCTTTCAGAGCGCGGACGTTATGTCCAAATCATTATTCACTATTCCACTCATAAACAAGATTCATTATTTGAAAGACACGTGAGATTCATTCTTACAAACGTTTATATTATTTGACATAAAGGAATGTTATTTATATGGCTTTTTTTCTCTAATAATATAATCGAGAGTACCAAACAGAGATGTTGATTTCCTGATAGCAGACATCTCAATAGATCATAATAGATATTTAAACATCTTGGCCTTTACCATATATCTCTCTTGTATCCTTAGAGAGTTATTGAAATTCATAAAAGATTATCTTAAAGGGCGTCAAAATATCTATCAGAAAATGACACTTTCGTACCAACTCCATAAAATTGTCATTATAACATTTAAATATACTTTTACGTATAAATAGGTAAATGCTACCGTCCATAATATCATACAGTCTAAGTGGGCAGTAGTCAGTTAACTTATTTACCACCATACCTACATTATATACTTATGGAGCTTTAAAATTTGGGCTAGAACTGTTTGTAAATAAAATTCAATAAAAAATGAGCGTGGAAAACGACTCACCAACAGTTTTGCTATATAGCAGCTAAGCTAAAGCAGCATGAAATATTGGCAACCAACCACCATTATATTCTTAAACAACTATCTAGTATTTTGTTTTATACTTAGCTCTCTGACTTTTCTGTTCACTTCTAAATTGTAATGCGCCTGATTATTATATAATACTTATTCACATTTACACTGACCTTCATAATAAAATTTGCAGTAGGCGCTGTCCACTCTGTTAATTTAGTTACATATTAAGCTTAATTAATTCACGCCACCATTTATCTAACAAATATACGGCACATCAATAAGCTTCGTTTCTTAGAGACGGGTTAGTTATATCTTTCATTTGGTAAATTAATCCACTAGAAGTCTCTGAAATAGCTGATACAAGAAAGTGACATCTAGCGGAAAAAATACACATTCAGTCCACTTTATCTAATATTGGAACGCACAGAAGCGGGCAGAATGTTTGGGTTTACAGTTTTTCTCTGGAAATTCACACTCACATAGAGCTACAGAGCAACTGTGAATGGCGGTTATAAATTAGAACCATGGCGCGGCCGTGATGCACTGCCGACGCTACCTGTGCGTTCTTCGCTTGTTTCTTAACACGTCTTTTGAATGACCGCCGCGTCTCCAGACGTGAAGCAAGAGATGGCGCTAGTCGTGGCGTCATTTCCCCGCGTATCAGTGGGTGGGCAGCGAGAGGCGGTCGTGCGCACGCGCACAGCGCGCGGCCGTACGTGCGCGCGCCGCAGACACGCAAGTAGCCAGGGCGTGCGCGAACACCATCACTGCTGCACACAGCGCTACGAAACCAAATGCCGAACCTGGAAATAGGAAAAAAATAATTGAGGATCATTTCGAACTAGTAACTACCTATAGTTGTATTCTGGTCACTAAAATTTTTCTTACCGAGCATTTTAGTTTAGGTTAGATTTAGACTCCTATGATAGGTTGTTATGATATTTGATAAGCAGAATAGATTATGCCCAGCGTGAAATCTGAGACAACCAAATGGTTCGGCCAAATTTCCCAAGATCCAAGTCTAAAACTATTCTGCCTAGTATTTGATATCGTACTATTAGTAAACGTACCAGGTTTATCCCAGTTCAATGCCGGGTATATAGCAGGCAGGCCGATCCTGTCTGTTCCTCCGACCGCCCAGTAGAAAGCACTGAACACTCCATAGGCCAGCCCCGCGCCGGCTCCATACAGCGCGTGCGCAGCTCGTATGGGATGTGACGTCACAGCCAGCTCTACTAGCATCACTATGGAGTTGCCGCCGTGAACCAGCAGGTTCAGTGCGTTGATGTCATGGATCTCTGCAGATTGAAAACATTTGCTTATAAATTTTTGGAACAGTCCTTTTTAGGTACCAGGAATCTTGGCAGCGAGTGTGACTCAGTGGTTGTAACGTCTGTGTTACATTCTGGTTCAAGTCCGCCCTACAATCAATGATTTTTTTCGAGTTATATGTGAATTCGTACTCGTCCATTTTGCATGACTCTCAGTAGGTAATGAGAAAAACGGCTAGAAGAAGAACCTGGTATAGTTGCTATACTCACTAGGGTCATGCACCATGCCCCAGTAGACGAGCGTGATGACGAAGGCCAGGTCGGTGGCGATGTTGTGCGCGAGCCAGTACACGCGGCACAGCAGGGGCGTGCGCGCGCGCCGGGACGACGGCAGCGACTCCTCCTCTTCACACGCTGGAATCAGGGAGAATTGGGAGTTTAGTAATGGAACGGCCTACTTACTTATTGATATTGTCTATTTTTTTTTAATCTGAATTGTATCGTGTCAGAAGCACCAAAAGTAATTTGGAATTCTCGATGAATTTTCCAACCTCATACGATACGAAGAAGTAGCGTAGCGTCGTAGCTTGATCCTTTAATTTGTTATCTCCACTTTAAGCTTGAAATCAGCTTCCCATTCCTCTAACTTTATGGTTTTGTATTTGTTTTTATATAAAGTTTGCAATCAACGTGGATTGAAATACATTTATGGCAGCAACGGATAAATAATTCGTTAAGAAAGTATATACAAATAACTAGGTTACTTTTCCTAATTATCATCAGCACCTTTCCTGAACCAGACTATAAAAAACTGGGGCAAACAAAATACAAGTGGCTAGAAAACATAAGAAGCCTAAGCCACACAACTCAAGTGTCCATCAGTTCATTGAAAGGATCATGGCTTCACTTTAAGAGTAACTGGCAGTAGTTACAGTCGACAATAGCTGATAGTTGGCAACAATTGTGCTGTCCGTCGCTCACACGCTGCTCGGCCATCAAGAATGAGGAACCAATGAGGATAATTTGAGGCACAATACGCTCCGTTTGTACCTTAATTGACGCGAAATTGTAACCAATCAACCGTACATGACCCGGGCCCAGGCTGGCGATTGAATGCCGAATACGTAGGCGAATATATAGACAGTTTTATGATGTCCTGTTTTGAATGTGCTTGTATATTTCCTTGGTGTTTGTGAGGCCGTACCATCCATATGACGTTGTATAGATAATTATTACAAACGTCAAGGTATTATGGTAGGTAGGTAGAGGTAGGCATTTGAGACTGTGGACTGCGGTTTGGACGGAAATTGCGGAGAAGTATTCTTTGCTTGTTGGTCTGGTTGAATCTGGTTTGATTCATGTTCAATGCAGCTAAGACCCAGGGGCGTTTAGCCTAAAACAGACTCTCTCAGCCTCCTACCTTCTGAAATGTAACCATGTCGACAGCTGACCGTCTGGATCTTCTCAGAGTAATTCTGACTTCTTTCTATAGTTTTAGCTCTTATATTGAATTCAAGGCTCAATTGCCTACCTAATAGCTCGGAATTATCTAGGTGAGTACTTCCAGCACTATGTAACGTTGTCTACACATCGTGACCGCCGGCCTTACCTGGCTGGTTGGTGGTGGCTGCAGCGTGCAGACACAGTCAGTATAAGTGATGAGAGGTTGAGAAGTTGAGTGGCAAGCTAAAAAAAATGTAGGAGCACTGTGGCCAAAGAAAACCCCCAGGGCTTGGTTGGATCATCGCCGTAAGGTTACAAGCTACATAACAAGCAAGCAACTGATATATATATATAGGTATATATGTTAAAAGAAAAATATCTTTGACTTCGAGTAACCTTAACTTATCCTTGCTATTTCAAGACCAATTTCGCTCTTAACGTCTAGACCGAAAACATCCATAATTGAACTCATTTCTTCGAATCAAGCTGACACTTTAAGAGCGGTGAACGGAAAAACTGAATGATCAAAGCACGTGTCTGGCTTGATGAGTGCGACACGCGAGCTCTTCAATCTATTTAATTGTTCCGCGGGAGCCAGCTGGGACGAGTGTTCCTAGTCTCTCAAGGAGACTGCTAAGGCATTGGACACAATGACCTCAAATATAAAATCATATAGGTTGTGATTTCGTAGGAACATAGCACTTTCTAAATGCTGCAATTTCAAAAATATTGTTTGAAAATATTCAAACGCGAATCTAAACGTAATCTAACGTGTTACACCCTAGGCTGCAGCAATGCTTAACATGCAGGCTGTAGTCAAACGTAAACCTATCCCACGTATAAAAAAACATTGTTAAAAATTAGAACCGTACAAATATGTAGATAATAAAGCAACACAATATTTGATAAATGCTACGCTGGTGAGTTTGATTCCAATTAATTGTTCCGTGATAGACCACTGATGCTGTACCACAGAGTCCTCTCAAGCAGACCTCACTAAGGCGTTGGCCACATCTCGTCTCATTCTGCCAATGAGTGATTTTCCAGTACAGAGTAGGTATATAATATTTAGTAACTTTTTTTGCTAAGTGATCGCGTTAGCATTAAAAAAATATTTTACTAAGAGCAATATAGCATGAAATATGAATAAAATTTGAACAATTTACCTGAGTATTTACAAAATTCTGTTTTGGGTTTTGAAAGTTTGTTTTTGTGCTACTTTTTAAAATCTGAGATATAAGAAAATAAAAAGATAAAGATATAAGAAAATAGGTCATTGCAATGTAATGTTGTTTAAAAAAATGATTCAGAAAATGAAGTGGTAGGTAAAAAATGCCAAATTAACAAAAGGGGCTTTTTGGGGCTCAATAGGAGAGATAGACTTATAGAATAATAATAGAATAATAGAATAATAGAATAATAGAAATTTATTCACCTTATAACATCTCGTTACATTGGGCAAGTCAATTTACATTTTTTCTTAATTATATGCTACTTAAATTAAATTAGACTTACTTACTAAACTTATATAACAATTTGGTCATACATAAATGATGATTCTGTCAAAGGCAATCTCATGTATTCGTTTAGTGTATAAAATGGGTTGTTAAGAAAGAAGTTTTTAATAATGTTCTTAAAAGCGTTCGGAGGCAAGTTAATTAATCTATGTGGCAGTTTATTAAACATACAGACTTTATTATAGATTCCTTGTTTTTGTACTTTCTTTAATCTGTTATTTGGTAACCTCAATGCGACTATATTCCTTAGGTTGTAATGGTTATCTTTTTTCAGCAGGGACTTTTCATTATAGATCTCCAGTAAACATGTGTAAATATACAGAGATATAACAGTCATAAGTCTTTGTTCTTTGAAGTGCTGCTTGACCGGAGCGCGTTTTCTCAGGCCAAGCATTGTCCTAACTACTCTTTTCTGAGCTCTAAGTACTTTTATTATTTCTGATGAGTTTCCCCATACTGTGATGGCATACCTTAACCGTGATTGTACATATGCATAGTATACTGATTTAATTGAGGGTTCATCCAGTAAAGGCTTTAGTTTAAATAGGGCAAAGTTGGCGCTTGCTAATTTTCTGCAAAGTTTGGTTATGTAAGCCGCATGTGTAATAGTGTGGTCAACGGTGTATCCGAGGAATACAGTTTCTTTAACACTAGAGATATCTTTGGCATTTTTCTTAGTTTGATATTCCATAATTACACTCTTATCTGTGTTAAGTATTATGCCATTAGTACTAAACCATTCTTTGAGGACTGTCATAGTTTTGTCAATTTTAGTTCTGAGGTCATTTATATTTTTGTCATTTAATCCCACATGTGTGTCGTCTGCAAATAAGCTTATATAAGTCCATTCTGGCATTATATTTACCAGGTCATTAATATATATTAAGAACAGAACTGGACCAAGGATAGAACCTTGAGGTACTCCAATATTCATCGAACTGATTGATGAATTGATTTCATTAACTGTTACAACTTGTTGTCGGTTTTCTAAGTAAGTCCTCATGAAATTAAGTTCTTTTTCTTTAAAACCATAAAACTGAAGCTTGAGCAGTAGTATATCATGTCTCAGACAGTCAAAAGCTTTAGATAAATCACAATAAATGCTTGCGCATTTTTTTGACCTATCCAAGGACTCTAGAATATAGTATATGACTTTCCTTATAGCCATTTCAGTTGACCTACCTGGGCGGAAACCATATTGAGCGTTAGTAAACAGTTTATTTGCTTCAAAGTAAGTTATTATTCTCTTTTTGATTATGCTTTCTACTATTTTTGAGATTGTAGGGAGTATACAAACTGGTCTGTAATTATTAAGTACCATTTGATCGCCTTTCTTGTATAAAGGAATAACCCTACCGTACTTTAAGCAGTCTGGGAAAATTCCTTTTTCTAAGCATTTATTGATTACGATAAATAACAATTCCATTAAATAATTATTTTCCAAAATTAGATCTCGCAATGTCTTTGAATTGATGTCAAAATAGTCCGGTGTTGTCTTTGGTTTCATGTGTTTAACAATTGTCAATAATTCTCTAGCGTCAACTGGGTCAAATTGGATTGTATTTGTAGGTTTTGGAAAGATTTTCAAATATGTTTTACATTTTTCTACGTCAATATTAGTATTACATGTCAGTTTGTGGGCTATATTACAAAAGAAGTCATTAAAATTGTCAGCAATTTCTTTACAGTCTGTTAACTCTTCACCATCTTCAGATATGATTTTAGTTATAGGTTTCTTATTAGTTTGTCTCCTGCTATTTCTTACTTGTTCATTTATTATATTCCAAGTCTCTTTTATTTTATTTTTCGCTTTATTTATTCTATATCTGTATTGTAAATTTCTAGCAGCGCTGTACACTTTTCGAAGAATCTTTTTATATTTACGTATATATATGCGTAGGCGGTTACACGGCTGAATTTCTTGTATCATCTCCAAATTTATTAGATTATTTTTAGATATTTCAGTACCTTTCGTGAACCATTTTTGAGGTTTATATTTTTTGTTACACTTTTTCTTAGGGAAAGCTATGTCATAATAAAATTTGATTGCGCTTTGTAGAATCTCCATTCCTGTACCCGTATCATTACAAGTGTTTATTTGATTTTTAAGCTGTACAAAATCTTTATTGAAAAGGTGATGAAAATATTTTTTATTACTAACTGTTATATGTCTTGTAAATCGTGTACACATGTCATCGGTATTATTAATTAAAGATTTGTCAAATATTTTCAACTCAATTATTCTATGGTCAGCTATTTTTCTATTCAAAACAGTACTTTCACAAGCATCAAAATTTACAAGGAAGTTATCTATACAAGTAGCACTTTTTTTTTCGATTCTAGTAGGTTCGTTAATTACAAATTTATAACTAAAATTAGATACGACTTTTAATAGCCTTTTGATATGTTTGTCAGTTTTTAAAATGTTTAAATTAAAATCGCCAGTAATTACAATTCTTTTATCTTCTTTGTTCAATTTTTGTAATAGTTTATTTAATATGTCAAAAAATAAATAGATATCCTTATCAGGTCTGTAGGCTGCAATAACGATTAGTTTAAATTTTTTTATTTCTATAGCGGCCAATTCAAAATTCATCTCAAATGATAATTTAGCTATGTCGTGTCTTATCCTATAGTCTATACCACGTTTAACAAAAACTGCTGCTCCACCGTGAATGAAAAATTTTCTATTAAAATAAGCAGCCAGTTCGAATCCTGAAATGATCATAGTATCAACATTGTCATCATGCCCCCAAGTTTCTGTTAAGCATAAAATGTCACAATTGTAGTCATTAAGAAAGTCTTCTATAGCCAAATACTTGTTATTGATACATTGTACATTTGCATGATAAACTGTTATGTATTTGTCAGGAACTGGATTTTGTCTTGAAAATTTGAATTGTTTTTGGTCGAGTCTGTTACCAGATCATTTGACGGTTGGCACTCTATAAACTTCAAGGCAGACGATCCCTGGAACCTTTTGTTAGTCAATGCTAATATTAATGTTTCTTCAGCAGATTTTCTATACACTTTATAGCTGCACAGTTTTCCATCGCTATTTGTCATATTAGGGTCTAAATATTTCACTTTATCCGCCGAGTTTGCTAGATGAGCCAGTGTTTTGTTAATTTTGTATATTTCGTCGTCATTCCTGAAGTTATAGCGAATACCGCTTATTATTATATTAAATTTCCTCTCCTTGGAGTCGAATATTTCTTTCAGTATCTTAATGTAGTCAAGAATTCTTGTGGAATAAAAAGCGCCTCTATAATTAGTTATAAGTATTGCAGTAGTATCACCATCGTTAAGATCTTTTGTTCGGTGATTGAAATTTTCTAAAATTTTGTAAAAATTTGCGCCTGGTTGGCAGTAATTCTTTATAATGTTATTATCGTCCAATTTATTAAGTACATTAGCAGCTATTCCCTTTCCAATTGAATCTGATAATATTGTGGTCTTCTTGATGATGATCCTTTTGTTGCTTGATGTGTTTTTCTTGTTATCTTCTTTGCTTACTGTGTTTTGTTCGTTTTCCTGTGTCGCTGAGTCATTATTTTTAGTAAAATAATAACTCTCCTTTATTAACAGCTCTTGGACTTGATGTTGTAATTTTTTATTTTCTTGTTTCTCTTTTAAACATTGTTTCTCCAGCATGCGTATTTTTCTATTTAAGTTTTTTATCTTCTTTTGTAAAGTTCTATGCGAGCCTTGGCTAAGCTTCGCAAGGATTTTAATGTGTTTTTTTATAGATTTATTAACTTCTTTCTTATCTTTTTTAGTATTATCGTTCTTTTCTTTCTCTTCTTGAATCCAAGTTTTCAGTTTAGTGATCTCTAAATTTAATTTTTCTATAGTTTCTTGATGACGCTCCGATATGAATTGCTGTCTCTCCAATTCCGTGTCTCTAACAGCTGGCGAAAATCCTCTGCTCATTGAAGGCCGCATTCGTTTTCTACGTCCACAAAGAGGTGAACCTTGAATTTCCCCGAAGTCAATGTTTTTGTACATTCTGATTATCTTGCGATCTTTTTCAATTTGTTTTTTGAGTTCAGAATTTTCCAATAGCAAGCTATCCACTTGCTCATGAGACGAAAGAAGTTGACTTTCTAACTCAACTATTCTGCATTTTTCACTTGTATCTGAATTGCTGTCTACATCTGTCAGCGGTAAACTAATATTATGATAATCCTTAGATGAATCACTCAAATCTCCTACAGAACTTGCCCTCTGCTGTTGACGAATATTAAAATTTACATAATTTTGATCGGCGTGGTCCATTGATATGTCCATTGAATTATTATCCATTTTAGGCGTAAAAATAAAATTTGGTCAACAGAAATAATGTTCGGACTCGTGACGCGAACTCGGATGCTTCGGATTGTAAGTCCGAGGCACTCTTCTCCCGACTGTTCGGCCGATGATTCAACTTGCGAAATAGTTCTATAGTTATCACATGAGTGAATGTCTTGAGTGAGGTGGTGAGGTAAATGGCCTTATTATACGAGTCAAAGCCCTTAACCCTTAATCATGCTTTATATTTTGAAAAAATATAAATTTTTCAACATTTAACTACCTCTAAGACTATACACCAAAGCACACATAATTTTTACGGCTATTTCCCATTCGGCAGTTACCGTGTGGATGTCACTTTATGGCACTTTATGGCACCCACGCCACGTATAGCATTGACATTGAGTAAATTGACCAGTAACCACTTCTAGGCGTTATTCTACAGTTCATCTGTGTCTTCGGCTTGTAGGAAATGCTTCAAAGTTGAAATAAATTAGTGGAAAATAACAGTAAACATTTATTTTGGGATAAGTTTTACATAGTTTCGTACAGAGTCTCTAAAATGTATTAAAACTCTTCAGAAAACAACAAGATCCTATTCCAGATGTACTTATAACAATGTTTATAACTAACTCTTGTAAATTTACAAGAGTTGCAAATACGTGCACGATGTTCTATTTGCAAATCTAGAGCACCTAATTACCAATTTATTCTAGCGACAAAAGACACAATCCATTTTACTCGTGTACCTTATTTCTAGCAAAAATAATATAAAAATGCAAATGAGTGACGAGTAAAATATCAGAACATCAGAACTTGTTTATACGCCCGTTAAAAATGCGACCAAGGACCAAACTTCGACACGATGATTGGTTTAGTACTATTTCAGTGCCAATCATCAAACGTTTCCAATCGGTTTGGATCGGAAGGGCATCGGAGCTATTTTCATCAGTCGGAAGCAACTAGTCAATCAGAGAGTGTAGGAACAATGTCCGTCAGTCAATGGCCGCTGAGTAATGTCAAGCCTACTAATAGCATAGCAACATTGTTGTGGCGACGGTTGGCGCGTTGCTATACTCAACTCAACGGTCTCAGTGACGTATTGCAGATGTTATGTTCCCGCCTCCTGTAATAATTCTGAACATCGCAACAATTAATGCCTCTAACGTCTGCTTGCATCCATTGATTCGTTTGTATTGTGAAGGCGTGCCATGTAATCTTTGTAATCGAGTCGTTAAAGAAAAACAACGATCAATTCGTGGCAAAGAGTTCTTTCAGCGTAGCCATAATACCTATATAATTTGTGACTCATTACGAATAAATTATGTGAAACCTTTATGCAGAGATCGTGTGAGAAACATCTGCAGCTTCCAGGATGTAATATACAATAACAGTTCTATTTTATACGAAGATACGAGTACTAAAGCTACCATCAGTCGGATCAGAGTTCCGTGATTCCTCGTAGGTATGTTTGAGGACTACAACAATCAAACGGCGCACCCGCTTATAAATGTTTAAAGCCAGCTGTAAATACCTACTCTCAATGTTTCTTTCCGTGATGTTGGACCGTATTGTTTGAAGCAACAAATTTAGTAACCAGCAAATAATTAATTTTTTTATGGTCTAAGTAGTTACTTACGTAAGTTATAAGATTTCTGCGCCCTGAACCGATGCACAACAGCGAGCGCCAGCGCAGACTGTACGGCGATCATCAAGTAGCCCCAGTTGGTGAAGTAGATAAACCACTTCCAATAGTTGAGCTCCACTTTGGGCCCTTCGTAGCGCGACGGCAGCCGCTGGCAAGCGAAACTAGCGACGCCTATCGACACCACCGAGATGAATAGTAACCATCTGTCAACGAAAAAGAAGTACTTTAAAATGTAGTCAACAAGAAATTGTTACTTCTAGTTGACTAAATTTTTGATACCTAAATGATTTTTTACGTTTTGAATATAGCAGTGTAATCGTTATGAGAAAGGCTATAAAATTTAACAACCACAAGGGGCGCCGTTATTATCAACCCTTTTTCCAACCTTTTCGTGGTTGGTAGTAGATAAATACCACTGGTGCTATCAATCAGTCAGTATACAGTATAGTAAAATAATTGACAGATATACATATTGTTTAAGTTCAGCATTTGTCACGTGTATTAACATAGTGCATAGGAGCTTTGCGAAATTACGACAAATACTGTACTTGACTACCATTGCCATTCTAAAGAAAAGAAGAAAGAAAGTTTTATCAGTACGAGGATATAACTTATCTACAGCCTAGTTTCAGTCTTACCTGTATATGAGATACCCGTTGGCGGGCCTGTGCCCAGCCTGCCACTGGCTGCAGGCGAAGTGGTGCGCCGGCGCATGCTCCAAGTTCAACGCCCGCCGGCTCGCCTGCCAGATGCGACCCAGCATCGCAGGCTTGCATGATTTTTGCATTGCTACAATGTGAAAGAAATGCCAGCGTTATTTTGTGAAAAGTATCAACACTGATCATATAATAACACTGCACCCTGGTAACTGATTAAAGAAAGACTTTGTTTCACAGATATTTCTAAAGTTCTTATTGAATGTTGTTTCAGGCACTTCTGAACGACAAGCCATAGTACTTAAAGCACAAATATCTCTGGTTATCTTATTTGTGCTTAAGGTAAAAATTACTAATTTTACCAATATGTTGTATGTGTGTATGTGTCTGATTTAAAGTTTCAGTAAGATTAAAATACTTTTGCAAAAATGAAAGTAGTGCATAACAAATTAAGGTATTTTCATTTAATTACATGTTTGTAGAGAGGACGGTATGTGGTTCTAAACAAAAGAGCTTCCGGTCCCTATGTTTTAAAAAAAAAATGCGTTTATTATACCTAAAGCCTTTAGTGAACACGGTTTATCATGTGAAAACTTTAGTATACTATTCAATGATAGAAAAAAAAATGGGGTATTGTGGTGGTGACATAATTGTTCCTAGGGCTTCTGTTTAAAACTGGACAATATGAATAAAATAGTCATATTACCACGAAGTAGTGAATAAATACCTTACTTATAAAGTAGGTACCTACCTGTCTAAATTTGCCAAAATTGTGACTGTTTACCATCAGGCGATGCGTCTTTGGCAATTTATAAAGCACAGAGTAGTCACATTTGTAATTTATAACTTAGCGTGTAACTTCAGTTGGATTACCATTTTGCGTGATTTATTTCCACCAGACTAGCGAATCATATTATTTTTGAACCAGAGAAATAAGCATTAAAATTCTTGCATTGTTGAATTGTATACCTACTTAACTAAGCTCGTATAAACAGTCATCCCTTTCAAAGACCTTCTACATGTAGAACCAGATTTGGCATATTACATATGTGGCAATTACTGGTACACTGTCATCATGAACTTGTAGGTATTGCCAAATATCAGTCAAGGTATTTTCGTTGTTAAATTAAGGAATGGCGCAACTCTGTGCATAAACTGACCATGTCTAAGATGACAAATATTGGCCAAAACGAAAGAGCGATCATAAATCGAACTGACTGATTGATCATATGTTTGGGACTCGAAACCAATGGTACGCCTTCTGTGAATTAGTGATGACATGAAAACAGATGATTGACCCATTTAGATTGCGAATATTAGAAATCATCAATCAATTCCGCATTATAACATAGGTTTTTTTTTAAAAAGATCAAGTTGATATCAATTGGTTTTTGTAGTAGGTACAGTATTCATGTTTGATAAAAATGTTTGTAATTTATACATTTTGCTACAAACAATTTTATCGAGACCTTTTGACACTTTGATCCCTAACTACAAAGTTGCATACAAGCATTATATTATGTTATCTTTTACAGGTTTTTGTATAGAACAGGTGCTATTTTGCGATCTTTTTTATGCTGTCCACACTTTTTTCCAATAAACTAATGGTTGTATATTTGCGTATAGTATAGGTACTGAAAGAATGTATGGATATATGTAAGTAGGTATGTGAATGCACGCGATCAATAGCAGTTATCAGTTTAATTGCCAAAACGCGTTATGTCCATGACGTGATAACGGTGCCGAGTAATAAAGGAGTTCTCAGAGAAGAGGACAAATCTGCAGACAGAGTGAGTAACCTTTGCATGCATATCGGAAAAGTCGTTAAGATACCAGACGAAAGTGATTTACTTAAATCATAAGACTTTTAAATAGATAGACAAGATACTGGAAATGGTCTTGGTCATATCTACAATTGGATTATTCTTGTTATTGTGAAAATCCTACCCGAAAGTGAATGATGTGGATTAGTGCAAATCATGCCTACAAATTAATCTTCGATGGACGACGAACAGTTTCATCACACATAGTTTCCGTTCAATGTTGGTACAATAATTGTTATGAGTTACGGCTATAGTTATAAATGTTTGAGATTAATTGAAAAACAATTGTAGTTTTATAATATGTCTATGACACTTTGTGAGTGTTATGAAAATTTCCGTATAAAACTTCATCACTTGTGAACGATTTTGACGCCATAAGATATCATATTATAGAAACGTCCCAATTGTTATTAAAGATATGTTGTTTGCATATATAGCACCGAAGTTGCACCGACAACAACAGTGGCCATCGACACAATTGATCGGCAATCAGTGTTGATTTATTCGTCCGACCGAGTGTCCAACTTGACAAACTCTAAAAAAATGATAACCATCTAAAGTGATGTAAGTAAGGAGCAGACAGTTCAAGTGGCGATCAATGGTTGATTAGTGTAATTGTGGTCGTTAGAGACTGAGCTGCCAATTGAGCACCTGCGCTTAGCGGATTAGACACAGATGGTCGGCGTATGGAACAGCAACTCATGTGACATCTAGTATTCTTTCTGTAAACTTTTGATGATACTTTTCCTGCCGCTTCGCCTATTTGTTTAATTGGACGTATAAGTGCATAACTTTGTTGTATTTCAGAAAAGACAATCAAGCAAGCGGGCCACCTGACGTGATACAGATGCTAGCAGGTTGTTCGTTTTTAGAAAAAAAATGATTTAACGCTAATTGATTTTGTACTTTGAGAATTTTTCTAGGGATAAACAGTATTCGGTTTGTATTTATATTACACTAGTGGGTGCTCGCGGCTTCGCTCGCATTAAGAAGTAAAACTTGCATCTCCTATTTCACCCCTTTAATAGCGGCGTTTCCAAAAATCCTTTCTTAGCGGATGCCTACGTCATAACATCTACCTGCATGCTAAATTTCAGCCCGATCCGTCCAGTGGTTTGGGTTGTGCGTTGATAGATCACTATATCAGTCAGTCAGTCAGTCAGTCAATCAGTCAGTCAGTCACCTTTGAGTTTTATAAATATAGATATCAAGGTACTACTTACTACGTTTGTGGGCTGTGGTTAAATTTGTAATAAATTCAAAAGATACGAAACAACCAGGAAATAGCGAAAAATGACTCGCTTAATACTTATTACTCACTCATTCATAAATTCATAATATTATAATATATTAATGAGTATATTAATATCTTTTCATCAAATGATCACAGACATTTTATTACAAATGAGTTTAAAACACAAGCTTCCGAGTGTTTAGATCTCGTTGGTGGGTGGCGTCATTTGTCAATTGCAGGTTTCAGATTTTTATCACAAATGATGACCATTGCCATCGGACCATGACCAGTTAGACTTTACCATATAGGCACACGTATACATATAACTGCAACTACTCTACAGTGAACCTACAGTTTACATTTATAACTGAAATTAACAATATAACGCATTGTCAAATTTGGCAATTGCAATCACAAGTTCTACTTTTTTATGACTAAGCATTTTTGTTGCCTATTTTTGACAGTTATTAAAAATAAAATGTAGGTTAGTACGTATCGTGAATCGGCACAATACATTTTTGTTGGCTATTACGAGTAATACTTCGTCAAGGTTAATCAACACTCAATGGTTTAAATTACGTCGTTGCATGGGATATCAAATTATGTTTTAGTAATTTTGCATACGTGGGTACCTAATGTACCTAAGTATGTGTACTGATGATGTACGTTGTTCAACGTGACAGCTCACGTGACTAACTTTATTATAAATGTATTACGTGAAATAATTTAGATGTGAACCTTTAACCTTATTTACGAGGATATGATCATCACCAATGTGATGATACTTATCGGTTTTTGCGTTAACTATCTATTGCTTGTGACGTATTTATTTCAAATTATAATAACATAAACAATATTTAATGACGCGCGATTTGTTGTCGTTGCGAATTTAATTTATTTGATGCAAAATCTTTCCACTTTATTTTTTGCATTTTCCTGGTACAGTAATTTAAGTAAGTACCTAACTTTACACAGTAAAATGTAGAAATAGTTAAGAGAAATCAATTGAGCCCTATTATTTAGGATAAGTATCTGATAAATTATATAGTGTCAAGTTAAGTAAGGTAAGTGATTTAGTAGTTTCCTCTTCAACAAATAATATAAATTGATACGGCAATAATATCTACTTCCACAGCCGTAGACGTTGTTCAGTAAATCAAGGAAATGAACATTGAAACCGAGAACAATTTACAGTTGTTGTCGTTTCATAATTCCTAACAGACAGGCGGTCGGCAAACAAAAGGGACGACCATTAAAATGGATATCTGTTACTGAATACTCGAGGCTATTTGAACAGTCAAAACTTGTGAATGATATGAGTGAAACATGACAAACTAGACTAGTGTAGACTAAATAGATAAATGTAACCGGTAGGTACTAGATGATACAGCTCGCGTGAGCTGCGTTCATTCAGAAGCAGGAGCTCCCTAGGCCTCGTGCCTAATTTACAACCATCGCCCTCGATACTGACTGAAGCCCTACTTCCATAGAGGTGAAAGGACTTCATCAATCCATAGCTATAATTTCTAGGCAGGTATATTAGAAACACGCAAGACATTTATATAGGAGCTATTGCCTACCTTTCCTTAAACCGATCCATGTTCTTTTACTTGGAAACACGAACGAGCTACGGAAAACCATATTTTGCAATTTTAACACCCGCGACTCACGTAAAACTACGTTACTCAAACATTTCAGCGGCAGTTTCGAGCAATGGACGGAGAATTATGGCGAGTAATTAAGATAAGAAACATCTAAAACGCATAATACAAATCGCGAAATGGTTCTCGCAATGTGATGTTATTAAACCGAGTGCGTAGCGCATTGCGAGCGCCGGCAGCGGGAGGATGTGCTCGAGATATTTGTCAACAATTATTGACAAACATGTTGCGAACACTTACACAGATCCAATTTCGGCAACTTCATGTTTCTCGGTAAGCGGAGCGGCGACTGATTCGGATGCAATTAAACGCGGACAGAAACCAAAACAATGTGTGTTAGTAAGCCGAGTTACATCGGAGTATGTGTGTGGCGAGGCAGGCAGGCAGGCGGCGCTCGGACGCATGCGGCTGTGCGCATGTTCGCGGCTCCACTGCGGGCCCGGGCCGCGGCCGGCGCCCCGCCGACCCACGGACCCCAGCTATCGATTAACACTCACACATGACACCTCGCTCTTTGCTCCACCGACCACCGAATACGAACAAATGGGATCCTAATTTAAGACAATTGGCCGCAACGCTCGACTATTTGACGACCTATAAATTTGAATTTATCGACATTTTAATGCTTGTATGAATGTTGAGGACGAATCTGTTAACGTTGATTTTTCTACAATTTAGAGCTGTTATCTAATGTAAAATAATAAATAGGTAAAGTGACTTACATTTTATGCGCAAGGTAACGCAGATTATTTTGCGAAGTATTGTGTACAAAATTGCAATCATAGTTTTAATTAAAATAGCACTGAATGTATGTGATCAAGTAAAACTTACAAATGAAACTAATATATTAAACATCATTGAATACTTGTCCATGTCGATGTCTGACGTCGGAGTCGTTCAATAATATTGACATTAGTAAGTTTTCAACTAATCAATAAAGAGGTTCAGTAGAGAAACGTAAACCAGCTAAGGAAGTAACTTGCTTACTTTTTATATTAATCTTCCGAATTAATCTTGCTATTGTCACTAGTTGTCAACCCTTATAAATTTAATAACACTCCAAAATTAACGATTAATTTACTCGTATGTAAGTAAACTTTAAAAAAGTTTGGAAATCGATTGTGTTTCAGTATTGAACTTATAATAATAGTTAAAATCTGAGAAAACTCACCTGTATCCACATTATGCTTCAAAGGAACTAGCACCGCGTGTTTACACATTATTATAGTTTTTTATTATGCAAAGTTAAACTTTTAAATTCTCAAATAACTTTTGTTTAATTATTTAAATCAATCAAAAACATAAACCGATACGTCAAAATAGAAGTAACTTGGCTAAATTCGTGGACCGTGTGAATAAATACAAGAAACAACTAATAAACGTCAATGATGTATTTGAATTTGGAATTTGCCAAAACGCATGTTTCGAATTTTGGCGCGCGCGCGTTTTTAGCGAATGCAGCGCGGCATGTGCGGCGCCGGTACACCGCGCATGCGCCACTGCGGCCCGCGCGCAGGCGCGACGCACACCGGGCGCAACTACTAGCTATAAACCAAACCAAACCAAGTACCTACACTAATTATTACATAGTATGGCCTAACCACACGTCAGCGTCGAGTTAAAACAGATTCTGTTGTAAGCGTAGGCCCATGGTTAATCAATCTGTCATGGTAGGTAAATTGAGCCTTATGTTTAATTACGTGTACATTTTACTTTTCAACTAATAATATTACCATGAGAGGTGATTATTATAATAATACATTTTGCAGGAAACACCATATATATATCATGGATTTTACGTCGCACCATGTTTAAATAAATCATATCAGAACGAAAAATTTTTTGTTAACATATTATATTTTTAAACAGTGACTAGGTAAGGAAAACTTTATCTACAACAGCACGTAACAATCTAGTATATGTTATACAACTTGTGAAATACATTTTAATTGTTCACTAAAATATCGGTTTTAAATTAAATTACATACAACAACTTATAAAACAAAGTCACGTTACACTATTAATATATTGGCAGAAGTTTGTAGTTGTAAGTCTGTATTTTGTTACTTCCTCGCGCTCAAACAGGTGAAGCGATTTGGATGATATTTGGTATGGAGGTAGATTAGACTATGGATCAACGTGGAAAATACCGCGAGTTGTATAATTAGGTATATAAATGTGTGTTTGTTATTCTATAACGCCGGTTTTTAGAGTGAAACATCATTTTGACTTTTGGTGTCGTGATATTTGTACGAGTATGTACCTACTGATTTCTAATTGAATACAAAATACAAGTACAAATACAAAATTCGTTTATTTGACGTAAATATTTTACAATAACGTGTGAATCCTCTGACCTCGTGGTAGCCGTTAGACTGTGTTACGAGGCCAGAGTCATCTCCCAATATAATACTTACTAGGTACAGGTAAATTACGTCATAGTTAATATTTATTATGTAACATGAATACATAACAAAGAATAGTAAATTAACTAAGTAATTGAAATAAAGGCCTTTTGATTTTAATTTTATTTTTTATACAGGATTCTTAGAGTGACAGACTACACATTGTCACTAAATAAACGAAGCCACAGGCATTAATAATAAATATATTAATAACTAGTAGACACCCGCGGCTTCGCTCATTATTTTAGGATAAAAAGTAGCCTATTACACTCCTAAGACCCCATACTATCAGTTGAATGCGAGTGTACTCTCTCATTTTGCGGTATTAGGCGGCATATCGAGCATCCAGTAGTAGTCAATAATAGTAAAAACATTAATAATTGTCACCCCTCTCCTCCCAGTGTGTCCTCAGCCGGCGCGAAACAGCTGTGGTTCCGCCGGATCACGCCACCGTGGTTACCTGCAACCGGGCGACAACCGCGCACCGCGCCGCTACTCATGCAGGCTTCATGCATGACAAATATTTGCAACTCTCAGCTGAATGCGAGCTGGCCCTCTCGTTTTGCGGTAGGTATATCAGGCTTTTAAAACGTGGGAGCTTGCTAATCAACTTTTTTTTAATTAGAAAGAGACCGAAAATGTTCATGGTTTATTAAAATTAAACTAACTACTTAGATTTAAATCACAAAGAAAGGGCAAAAAGGGCCTTGGGGTTTGTCAAACAATTTAGATAAATGTGACATTTCGAAAATGTTTTTGTTAAAATACTTACATTAAGAGTACCTAATGGAATATATAGGGTTACTTAAAACTGTATGACACATTAATTCGTAAAGGCGGCTTTAATTAGTACGTCAAAGCAAAAACCTTTGTTCTACCAGCTTTAGATGTTCGAACTTATTGATCTCTTCATTTTGCCAGTTGGTTATGAATTATGTACAAAATCTATCTAAAGCGTCAAATTCTAAATGGAATTACAGTTCCTTGCCGGGGTGTTGCGAGCTTATATAATGTGACCTTCAAAATACCGTTTCTGTTTGATTATATGATAAGTTAATATTAGGTATAAAGAACATGTCTGTGAGAAAAATATTGTTGAATTTCAAGTTACAAACATTGTTTAAATATAATTTTACGTTTAAATTATTTAATTCCTAAATTAACTTGTAAAATATTTATCGATGCGGAACGACATTCTTGGTACAAGGGTAAACCATTATACCTAATAAGTAAATAATTAAACCCCATACCTAATATTCTTATGTTTTTTGTAAAACATACTAAATTCAATGATCTTCTATATAAACTGCTATGCCGTTGATAATAGCGTGTAGCAAATATGTATGGATTATGAATTTATATCTCAAAATGTAGGTAGGAACTTGGGTAAATATCTCAAGAAAACCTCTAGAACGTTAAAGTCAAGTCTTTAGAGGCTTCATCTCTGTTTCGGTGACTCCACTTTTTGAAGTACCTACATAGATTTGACAACGACTCACCTAAATAACATGAACACGTTACACGTGTTGTCACTTACATTAAAAAACACCAGGAATTCCTTCGATCAATAGTACATTATTGATCGAAGAGGAATTCCTTCTAAAACTCACCCTGCTGATTGAATCAGGTTACCTGCCACTAAAAGCAAAATATACTTACGTATTGAATATAAAAGGGACAGCTCAAAGACGAAATAAACCGAAGGTTTCTAATAATATCTGTCTATCTCTATCAGTCTTATTACATTCGGTATCGGTTTATCTCACTATCTTTTATACAAACCGGTCCATTCGACTAAGTTAATGAAGCGTGAGCAAATCAGCTTGTAGATTTTTGGTTTCCTATTTTATAATTTTTGAACACCAGACTAGAAGGTAGACAGAAGCATAAATGACACTCAGGATGAACGTGGACTAAGTCTGTACAAAAATGATTGGTATTAACCTTGTTCTTACACTTTGGCTAGCTGAAGCCTGCCAAATGATAATTTCCATTGTAGTCTGTGATGTTACACGCTTGCCTTGAAAAACTCAAAATAATTCTCACACGGCAGTTTGAGACCAAAACTCATTATTATAAGACTTAGATTATTATTGAGTCTGGCTGGTTTTTATTATCATTATGTGACGTCTATGTAGTGTGATGTCTCTGGGACAGCTCTGATAGCATTCCCAGAAGGCAAAGTAAATTGAAACTCCGAGATTTCATCGCTCAAAAGAGAAAAAGTAACAACTAAGTATGAGTATTTTCGAATTGCTATTATTTATCAGAATTCTTATTATTGATGACGTTTGTTTAGAGTTAATTCACGGTAAAGGGTCGGCTTACTATACCTAGTGTTACAAAACATAATAGTCTTCTTCTTCTTAATGAGAGTGAAGTAACTCTGGTGTCCATAGTTTATCAAGCCGCCCTAAGGGCCTTAACGACTGCCGTACCAGACAAACAGCCGGGACCTACAATTTAACGCGTCATCCGACCCACGGAAGCGCCCAAAATGGAATGCCACTTTTCGGTCACCCATCCAAACATATAGTAATAACAGAGTAATCAGTCGAATAGAGTGGTTGAAAATACTTGACACTAGATTAGGCTACTCTCATACGAACTTATTTACTTTAATTAATCGATTACAGTATTTAAGTAAATCATATATAGTTTTCAGTTTCAGTTAAGTCAAACTGAAAACTGAAATCATATATAAGTAAATCCGTGAGAAGGGTCCGATAAACATCTGCCACGCAAGAAGTAACTTTGTTTCTGTTGGTTACTTGTTTTGTTCGTGTGTTTGAATTCAAGAATCAAATCAATATTTTGTGCATAGTAAATTATATATTAGGAGGGGCCAAAATACGGCGCACTCGGTGGCGCCATCTCTTAGCATCATTAGTTACTAAAATTAACTTGGTACTTCAAAATCGCTCGTATTATAATTTACCAAACTAAGCCATTTCCGCATTCACCCAACAAAGTTAGTTAGCGAGAGTGGTTAATAGCTCTCTGCATAGTTAGGCCTGCAGAGGATGCGACATTTAATTTAATCCCTGAAACTTTCAGGAGTAATTTTCAGGGATGGCTTATTTCTAAGTCAGATAGTGCCCGGATGCAAAATTCTTAACCCTACATTACTGCAATAAATTCAGCAGATGCATAATAAAAACCTAACAGGCACCATGAAAAAATTATATATACCTGTATACTGAAGGTGGAGGAGGACCTCCGCAAGCTGCGAGTGGCCCAGTGGGAGGTTCTTGCTCAAGATCGCGGACAGTGGCGCCATTTAGTATCGGAGGCCAGGATCCAGTTGGGTCGCAGCGCCAGCTAAAGTAAAGTAAGTAAGTAAGTATATACTGAAACATACTTAGTAGCACATGGATGTACATTAATTCTATGCATGACATATTTCTTAACCGTTAGAGAAAGAAGAAGCGTTTTAGATTTCTTACAGTACAGTTGTACACACACACACACACACACACACACATCTACTTACACAAGGTCATGTATTTATGCACTTCCATTGCACTTCAAGGATATTTTTGCCGTAAACATAATAGGTAATAAATATAGGTAAATAAACAATAGGCTCGTTGACAATGCGAAAAATAAAGTGTCAATTACTGACATCAGTATATAATATTATGAGTGTAAAAGTGGTTATTGATTACCGTTAGTTGAAAATAATAATTAATCTATTAAAAAATTATTTGATTGATGAAAAAATCCATAAATTAAAATGCATATTTTTAAACGCTTGTCACGTGACACAAAACGCTCCTGATTGGTCGAGTTTATAATGACGTCAATAGCTTGTAAACATTGTTTGCCTACATGTGTATTATTATATTTCGAAACATATTTGATAAGATTTCATTATTTTTGTGTGATTTGTTTGCGATATTTAACAAATTCCATCAAGAACTTTTACCATAGACCACGATTTTGTAAAAGCAGACAGCAGAAACCTGCCCCAAGTAGACGCAATCATGGTCGGATTATATTTCAAAAATAATTCCGATTTTTATGTTTCGGAGCTAAAAAATATGAAAACAGCAAAGTAAGTATAATAATACCTAGATGGTAACTTAAATTATATCATAAGGAAGTGAAATGATGATGAACTTCCACAACTTTTATAGGTTACAGATGCGATAAAGGATAATTTGTTTTGTTTACTTTTACAGGTCTGCAAGGGAATCGTATGGGGATGATGCCATTGGATATGTGCAATGGCGTCGCGATTCAAGTATTTGCACAATGAAGTGTAAGATTTGTCCTGAACACAAAGTGAGAAGCAGCTCTTACAACGTTACGATGGTGATAGACGAGAATAAGTGTGAAGTTGTTAGCTGTCAGTGCTTAGACTGCGCAGCTTCAGCTGGTGGCTGCAAACATGCAGTGGCATTCCTCATGTAGACCCATCGTCGCACAGAGGAACCTTCTTGCACTGAGGTGGAATGTTTCTGGAAGAAACCAAGGCTCTCCAGAGTAGGTACAACCTTGAAATATGTGACTGTAGAACAGTTGTCCAAGCAAGCTCCACAATGTCAAACCAACACTAGCCTCTTGACAGATTTGTTCAAGAAGCAAAAAAAAGGAAAATTACCAACTGTGAACTATTGAAATATGATCCAAATTTTAAGTACAATGATGTCAAACAGTTTTCATTTCATATTTATCTTATTCAAAACAGTGATCTAAAAAATGATGTTTACAAAGTATTATCATCATTAACAGAGACTCTTAATGACAATGCTCTGGCTGAAATAGAAACTTCGACTATAAATCAGTGTAACAATCCTCTATGGCATGAACTACGTTATGCTCGCATCACAGCATCCAAAGTTTATGATGTGAGTCGTTGCCGAATTCGACAAGCATTTCATGGTAGACGATTTCACCGGAGACTATATAATCATCCGCCAATATAGCCAGAAAGTATACAGCTGTTACATAATTCAGCGATGGTTTCAATAGTCAATTACAACCAAAATAGAATAAAAATACGATATTTTCACCTATGTACACAAAATTATCCTTTTTACAATGGGTACATGCATCATTATTAACCCTCAATGTTATTCGTTATTTACCCAATATATATCTTTTACTTGTATTATGTATTCTGTGCTTTTACGCAATATTTGCTTAGTAATTTTATTAACGATCATTTATAGGGCCACTAGACTATGTAAATATACTATGTAATGATAATATAATAATGCTAAATATATTATATTGGTGGATGGTAGTTGGATTTATCGAATGATGTAATAATTTGACCTTAAATAGTCCATTTGTACTATGAGGTACCTCCACATTAAAAAATTGAGGATACATTAATAGAACAATTTCATATATGTAATTTATTTATCTTTAGGTACGAGTTTATGAAACTAATGCTAATGTTTTGCTGAATAAATGAATACTGAATACCTACTAATTAAAGTAGTATACTCAGTTAATATTGTAACTTTAATTGGAATTAATATTATTATTATCACAAACAAGTTGCATAAATGTATTCTAAATATTTCTAGAAGATTCCTGGCAGGTTTTTCAGCAGGGCGCGCGACGTGGTGGGCGGGCGGCGCCGCCCTGGCGAGACGCCCGGCTTCAGGGAAAGTGCCGCCCGACCTCCGGCATACTGCCTTCACTTCTACAGAGTGATTGGATTACTTGAATGTAGAAAAAATATTTACCAAGTTAGGTTAAGTAAGTTTGTACGTGAACAGCTCTAAATTTTAAACGGCCTTTCCTTTGTTACCGCCACAGAAAATATAATTATACTAATACACGGTGCGAATTGAGTAATGCTATATAAATTTAATATTTTTTTATATAGCCAGACTTGTCTAAGTACATTTTATGCATAATCAGGTCAACCAACGAACTGCCAAGTTGATATTAAAATTTTAACCTCCGAAAGAAGTTCACCCTTAAGTTCAAATTCCATATAGTGTTATACAACCCATGTTAGGGACATGCAAATGCAAACTACATTTGACCAGTTAGTATTTACCTAAAAAGTTAGTATAAGGACGAACGCTAAGTCACCCTGTTTACAAAATGCTAAGTTGTTAAGTTAGTAAGAACATATTAAACAAAATGGTATAAGAAGTAGAATGCATGGGACTATATAAATACATAATGCAATATTTGTTTTGAGAAGACGAAAGCTATTGTGTAGATATATTATACTACATTTATTTACTGCTTTATTATCTCGGAGGCTAAATTACTCGTACTAGGTTACTAGGTACGTAGTAGGTATTTATTCGTATTTACAATCTCATTTTAGAACTTGTTAGAGCTTATTACTAAACTAATTTTGTGCCTCTCAAACCAGGAAAATACTAGCAATGTTTTATGAATGACCAGCCAGTAGTGGGCCTTCCATTAAATCATCATCATCATCATGTTTTTTTTATTAACCTATGCTGTCCCACTCCTGGGCAAAGGTCTCCCCCAACTCCCTCCATACGTCCCATTACATCATGCAATTATTTAATTAAATTACGTATCCAACTTCTACAAAGCCAGGTCTTTATTTCAGGAATCGATTCAAAAAGGCGGCCCAGAAAAAAGGAACAAAGAATTCGGCGAAGCGCCAAATCAGATCCTCTATTGGACCCTCGTCACAGAATGACAAGCGCCAACTCAAGCTGGGACCAACTTTTGATGAGTATTTACTTGTCTAACAGTTGTTCGATAGGTACTTCGCAGTTCTCACTAAAAATGTATAAGCTATCTAACGAGTGTCATCAAAACTTCCATTATCACATCCTGGCAGATAGGTAAAATAAAATCTCAAAAAAATACTCTTGATGATTTTAAAATACTTAACAATAAATAGATATAAACTTGCTACGATAATTAATCAACTGCATTACAGTGATGTCCTCCTTACATTACACTAATATTATAAAAGTGAAATTATGTGAGTGAAGTTATCTTCGCTCATTTTTATCATAATTTCATACATATTTATGCACTTTTCTACATTACAGAAATACAATTTAGAGCTTTCAAGTCTTTATTACAAAATTCCTTCCATAATGTCCCAGTGGCCGTGCTTAGCATCTATTCGCACGAAGTAAGTTTATTATTCAGAGTTCTTCATTACCATTAAAATTTAACGCTCGTCGATGGGGTTGAAAGTAGTAATCAGAGTCATGGGGTGAGACTGGGGGTGTCTTATCGGGTAATTTTCCCCTCTTTGCCCCCTGGCGAGAGTACAATGCTATCGCTTTGATATAAGATCTGACGTAATGCGAGTATCGGGGACAAGAGAGTTGAGTCTGCTTTGTGTATTTCTTGGCTATAGTTTTGCAATTGTTACTTCAAATTTGTTAAACCGATCAAATACATAAAAAAATAGCGAACTTATAGTTTGAAAGAGTGAAAAATCTATGTGAGTCCAAATGTATCTGATGTAGCCAAGCGTTATTCTACCTACCGTAAAACAAATAAACAAATCAACCATATTTTCTCTCGCTCTTTTCTTATCGCTTTACTTGTTCGATGCACTGGTTACAACCCAAACAAAAAGCTACTACGATGCTCGTAGTACGAGTATGTACGCCTAAATTAAATATAAGCACATAAACATGCAAAACTTCTGAATGCATGTATGTAAATAGAGTGTTAAAACAGTAGCTCCCATTACGACGTTGTATCTGTTTAAAATTCATTAGTTTGTCAGAGCGGGCCAGCGAGCGCTGTTACAGCAGAATATTACATTACGCCAGAGTTCGCAGCTTCATGCCGCTGATTATTCACAGGACCTTGTAGGATAGAGATGTTTCTACACAGGAAAGTCACGTCGAGAGATTTTACAACAGGTGGTGGTGTTTTTTAATACAAAATCATCATATCATATCCAATTTAATCGAAAAAAAAACATCTGAAAATATTGACACTGCATGTATTATTTTTTTGTTTAAAATAGCATCCAGCATCCATATAGTATGGTATTTTATATATTGTATATTGTGTACGCAAAGTCTGAAAGACTTGGCTAGATGGTGCTGTGTATTGTAGTTATGTTTGTAACTAAAAAAGTTTGAGTTGGATTCTTTGTCGGAGGCCTTATTTGATATCGCTGTCATCATCTGCACAAAACATTGGTCATAAAATAACTAAGTCCTTGTTTATACCTATTGGTTGATTGACCGATACACACGTGGAGGTGATATTATGGCTGTGTTTATATTATAGCTGTATATATGCAATACGAGCCTTGGCAAATATGGTAGCACGTGCCATTATGTAAGTGGTGGCAAGTGTTCTTATGACGAATAGGCTGGCGCTTGACGACAACTCGCCTGATGTTCATTGATATTACTGCGCTGATGTAAATGTTGGTATATACGTATGTTTACGAGTTTTGTCGCCACTAATACTAACAGGTTTGCCTATGACCATATAATTTAAGATTTCTTTGTTATTAATAGTTGAACCTATTAGATACATTTGCAGGAGAATACAATCAATTATACATTAGGTATTTTTACTAATATGATCCATGATGATCTAGTTCCATACAGACTTCTAATGGTCCTCTTTATTTACAAGTAAGAAGCAAATCGAAAAATTATATTTAGTTTTGAGGCTTACATAATTAATATGCAGATCAACATAAGTGCCTAGGTACTCAATTTTTATGCAATTCTAAGTACATCGCAGACATACGGGTGATATTGATAACTTCCTTTTTAATGAGTCGGCAAAACATATTAAAAACATTAATTAATTGCGTCTAGACATAAAGCAAAAACAGTGTAAGTTATAATACAAATAAAAAAGTATCTAATCTCAAGAATTAAATATAATAGGAAGAAATATTAATGCTTTCTGCGTAACTTAATATAGGGAGTTATATCACTGAAATAGCTATTGGAATTTACCGACATATTATGTACAAGTTACAATCATAATAAAAATAAAGCAATGTAAACTTGATTAAAATATACATTATATTTCACGTCCCTGATACTTCGTTTCTATGATCCCACCGCAGGTAAGAGCGTCCCTAACGCCTGAATTTTTAATAATCTCGTGTTCCCAACAGCCCCAAATTTGTTCTTGCGACATGAAAATCAGCAGGGTCTCGACAAATGTTACTTTACATTAAAGACATTTATTTTCCGAGTCACGAAAGAAAATATTACTCATCAAAATAACATTTTATGTCAGACATTTATAAGATACGAGTCCAGAGACTAAGTTAAAATTTGTCTGAAACAACTCTCAGAAGAAAGTTTCACAAATTACATCCAAGATATGATATACCAAGTTGGAAAATAAAAAAAGTTTAATCAGCAACTTTGTAATCAACTTAAACGCATAAATGATTGCCAAAGTTTGCCGCTACGGGAGCTGACAAAAAGTTTGAAGACATTCTCATTAATATTAATAGGGAGTGTATAGTGTTGGGCGCGCGACCTAGATCGAGTTCGCTCGATGCGGGGCGCTCCGCCCGCCGCCGTCCGCCGCCCGCCCAGAATAGACGCAGCACGTGCGTCGGCCGCGCCACACGCCCGCCCTGCGAGCCGCCGCCGCCGCCGCCCGCGCGACACGACCCGACACGAAAACATTACTTGAACTCGTAAACCTCGCGCTCCGTGCCGTGTCCAAACCTTACCGTAGCTCGTCTATAGATCTATTAATACAGTAGTGAAAGTACATATTTAGTTGTTATTATGCGTCTCTATCGGTGTGGCCTTGTCAGTTATAGTGCCGGTGAAAGCTTTCTCTCGTAGTTATTTATTGTGATGTATTTTGTAGCCTTATGTGACAAAGTATCGTAACGATGTGCCTTATGCTGTAAGTTTTTGTGTCCGTCGGACGGTCGGCGAGTTGGCGAGTGACTCATCAAGATGCAATGCCTAAAGTGTGCCTTGCTACTGGCGCTTCTCATCATCCCAGAGCCCACTCCGGCTACTAAAGGAGACATGTGAGAATTTTATACAATAAACTAATTAAAACTATACCAATATCACAACACTAGTCAAATATTGAGCGTGATAACCAAGTTCCTAAAATCATAAAACAGTTGGGTCGGTTTCGTATCTGACATTGACTTTGAGCTAATTTACGATGAACATAAACTTTCGTAAGTCAACAAAAGTGAGTTTGTTTTGTCGATAACGTTGTAACAGTATACGTAATATTGGAATATCAGTATAGATTAAACATCGACAGGAAAATTCAGCCGTAATTCACCTTATATGTTCAGTGATTAAACCCACGACTGAATGAGTAAAGATAATGATTTAAAATAATATCATTAATATGGATTAACTCCAACAATACACTAACAGTTTATTGTTTTATTTCATTAGTCACTATTCACTATTTACTAAACTTTATTATATTTTGTGTATAATTAACAAAAGAGTAATAGTTAGTAGTTTATTATAGAGCTTTTGAAATATACGTTGTATTTCAGTGTCAAAACATGGGCAAGAAACTTGGGCGAAGAATTATGGAAACTCAGTGAATCACTCACAAATTCCGATCAAATTAGAATTGTAAGTATTTCTTCTTTGTATTCCTCCAGATTTTAATACTGCAGTTACAGTTGGGTTTCTATTTGCAAATTAAAAAAATTGGATAGGTATAAATTGCATTTCTATATCACGTTTAAAATTAAACTGGTTGTAGTTAAACGTGGATACCTATACAGTAATAGCCAGTGATAAGTAAATTAAATCATGATTTTTAATTAAAGTTAAATCTATTGTTATTTTTTAGAAATAAAAACAAATGAACGCCAGTGTAAAGAAGAAAGATGGTCACATATTTTAATACTGCAGTTACAGTTGGGTTTATTTTTGCAAATTTACGCAATTGGATAGGTATAAATTGTATTTCCATATCACGTTTAAAATTATACTGGTTGTAGTTAAACGTGAATAGCAATAGATTAATAGCCAGTCATAGGTAAATAAAATCATGATTTAAATTAAAGTTAAGACTTTCGTTATTTTTTAGAAATATAAGCAAATGAACGCCAGTGTAAAGAAGAAAGATGGTAAAAGTATTCTGGAGTCATCCCTGCGGTCCGTGGCAACCATGCTCACTAGGAAAATTAATGCTGTCAAGGTGAGTACGGGAGAAAAGGTGCTACTATGATGTAGGGGCTTTTAGTGGCCTTCTATATTATGAAAAACCGCTTTTCATATATATCTGTGTAAAATCCGTATTTTGATTGCAGTGTATTCACGCTACGGCAGAAGAACTCGCACAGAACTTTACCTACATAGAAAACACACAAGACGCAAATCTGACCTTTGAATACTGTTCAGCGAAATATTCAGAATTTGAATATCAATATGAAGAGGATGAACCGACAGACATACCAGAACAAGAAGAATTCAAATTTCTAACTGACAGTAAAAAACATTACATGAATGTGTCGTTAGAAAAGGATTCACATTTTTATAATATAAGTGTAAATACTAATATGAGTTGTGTACACGTGCCTACAAATATATTCTATAGAGGTAAGAGCTAAAAACTACATTGAATAATAATATTTCGAGACCTAACAAATTAAAACACAATTTTGATATTCTTTCTTACAGAAAAAAACGCCTTAAACGCTATTTTATGGTCAGAAAGCCTAGACGACATCTTCATAAAGAACTACAAGTCTGACCCATCTCTGGTGTGGCAATACTTCGGGTCGGCGCACGGCGTCCTGCGCTTCTACCCGGGTATGCCCTGGAACAAGATGCACGCAGACACCTACGACTGCAGGGTCCAGTCCTGGTACATTGAAGCGGCCACTTGCTCCAAGGACGTCATCATACTCTTCGACGTATCCGGCTCGATGACCGGCTTCAAGAACTACGTCGCGAGACGGACCTTACGATCCCTCCTAGACACCTTATCAAACAACGACTATGTAAACGTATTCTACTTCAAGAAAGAAGTCGGACTGGTCATTGAATGCTTCAAAACACTAGTCCAGGCTACAAAGGAAAATATAATTACGATAAGAGACAAACTCGAGCCCTGGGATAAGGGGAAGAAACATAACTATAAATTAGAAGGAAATGCTAATCTGACCGAAGCTTACAAACAAGCATTTTTGACGCTTCGAAAGGCGGTAAGTGTAATGCAATCTTCTGAGCGTAATACTATTATAGTTAGAGCATCCCCGCAGTGCTAGCAAACTATGTGTTAATCCAGGATCTAATCAACTTTCACGCGAATCAGTTTCAGCGGATTAAGCGTGAATGAGCAAGAAACTAAAGTTCATCTAGTTCTGTCGGCCCATTTTTCTTCCCACTAACCATGAAATGGGATTCTATGTATTTGAATTTTCTTTTTGACCTAATATCTCTTCTGTTCATTTTGTTTAGAGAATCCACAACAAATGTAACCTGACGAGCGAGCAAGGTTGCAACCAGTTGGTTATGGTCATCACGGACTACGTCCCTGGGAACCTTACTGAAGTATTCGATGAGTATAACCGAGAGGTCGTAGACAACAAGACGTATATTCCAGTCAGGGTGTTTACGTACCTTATAGGAAAGGAGGTCACCAATGTGCAGGAGATTCAGTGGATGGCTTGTTTGAATAGAGGTTAGTAGCAAACACAAGTCATGAATTTTTTTGAACTATTGTCATACTTAATGGTTATTAGTTTTTGTAATAAAGTCAAGCGAGTCAAGAGAAAAAAAGGTTGATAAGGGTGTTTTGAAAGATTTCGAAGCTAAAAATAGCACTCAAATCAAACCGGCAATCATAAACCTTTACACATTCTACTGTATTCTAAAAATGTTTATTAAAGAGTAGAAAATACTATTTTGGTGCATTGTACATGTATTGAACCCAAACATTAATATATAATGTAAAAGTTTAACGCCATAAGTCATGCAAACACGCTTAACATATAGTCGATACATATTTTTTAAACAGTCCAGTACATAGTACCTAGAGTATATCGACGTAAGAAAACGTATTTGCTGTAAGTAGCCGAAACCCAACTTTTCACCAAGGCCAAAAAACTTAAAAAAAAATAGAAAAAAAATCATATCTTTTTAATTATCAGTGACAGAAACATGAATTTTGGAACACAGTTTTGTTATAAAAATACTCATGAACAGCAATGAAAATATTTTTGTTAAAGTTATTAGCAGTAGGTTTTTCACTACTTACAGCAATTGACTGTTCATTTTAAAGACCTGAAGAACGTCGTAAGTATTTTAGTACTTCTATGGAGATAGCAAAGTATCGTATTTTTCCAAACCTTTAAAACGCTGTACTTGAAATATTTAATTAATTACGTGCTATTGAAGAGATGTAAGACTTACTCCAAAAAAATACTGATACCACTTAATTGGTATAAATAAAGAATTGTTTGTATGTGTGGTACAAATAAAATGCTGTAAGTATATTATTTTGTTAATTAAAATTACATAAAAATGTAACTTGCTCTCATCATATACCATCATAAGAATATAAATCTAAACATCAATCAGCAAACATAGGATGAAATAGGATGAATTTTAATTCTGACAGATCAGTCCCTAACTACATTTCACCCTTTTACATAAAAACAAAAAAACAGAACCAAAAAAATCAAACTTCTTCTTATCTTCTTCTTTCATAAAGGAATCCTTAATTTAGTCTTCTTCATCAGTGTCTGCTAAACAATCGACTGTCTTTTTATTAAACTTCAAATCTAATTAGTCTTTAGCACAATGGCTAGGTATCACTTTATTATCAATATTTTTTTTTAAATCGTTGTACTTCTGGACAGAAATCGGCAACTTTGCTGGGTATAAATTAAGTTTTAGTTCTGTGTCTCCAATTTCGCCAAGTTTAATTTCAATATAAGGCGCATCAGGGGCCATGGAGTGTTTTACGAGCATTACATCTGGCTTACTTTTTTGAAAAGTTGCGATGCGTATGTGAGACATCATAATTTTTGAGTTTTTTTAAATGTTTTATTAACAACATCTTCAAACCCCATGAATGTTTTTCCTTCAAGCACGGTAACTTTGTAGGGAAATGGATTTTTCCTTGCCATTTCTATGACAGTTGCCCAGTGGGATGGAGCCCATACCGTCGTTTTCCTGACTGCACGTTCTATAATTGCATGCATGCTATCAACTGGCATGTATGTATGCCCTGGAAGAAGAAAATTAATTTGAATGACTTCTAAATTTATGCAGCGTTTCAATGCGTATCGCAGCATGCTTAGTACGGTTTTATTTTTATTTTGACCAAAGCACGAATCTGAGTAAAGGAGCAAAGTTTTTACATTTCTGCTATCAACATTCTTTATATAATTTAGCAGACAAGAAGATATTTCGTTTGCTCCTCGATGAGCGTCAGTTTCAGACCAAATGTTGCAAAAACCAAATCGGGTACCACTTTCATAAACCGTAAAATTGTAAACAGCTATTTTGCGGCTGTAGTGTAGGGACATGTTACTTCCATGCGGTGTATTTAAGACTTTTTGCAAGTCGAAGCTTGCACAAATTACACTCTTATCTTTTTCAAAAAGTGTTTGATGAAAAAGGAATCTATTTTGAGACTCTTCTTTCTCTTTTAAATGAATATTCATTTTTTCTATATCTTCTTTTGCTTGCACGTCGTACGTTTTGGAGGACGAACACAGGTTACATTTGTCCTTTTTGGGGATATGAAATCCAATATTATAATTTTTTTTGAAGAATTCTGAAAAAACTTTGTGCGACATCGGCTTTGTTTTATCGTCATTGCAGCGCGTAACATAAATGTCATATAAATTGGTTAAATTCTTAACATCTTCTGACAAATAAAGCTTACTGGATTCTTTTCTGCAGTAGTGTGAAGGAAGCAGTGGTAACGATGATATAAACAGTTTAGCATGCTGAATTACTTCATATGGAGTTCTATTGTGGGAACCATGTTTACCCCTATTATCTAACTTTGCGAAGCCATCTACAGTCGTTTCTGCTGTATACAATATAAATCTTTGGGAGATATCCAATGTCGCAATTAAAAATTTTTGGCAAACTTGTCGCCTTTCTTCCCCATCATTAATGTAGTATTCGTATGTAATACCACGCCTAGATGTGTCTGCGTTATTTAAAGTACTTTTTTTAACAGATTTTTTAACAGTTATTTGCGCAATCCAGTCCTTACGCCTTTGCTGGTTTTGAAGATTCCAATAAAATTGGAATAAAGCCTGCCGACGTTCTGCGGAAATCTCACCACAGCCATTCCTACAATTTTTCCAATACAGGGGTTAAGTTTCATCTGTTTTGCTTCAATAAGATTTCCTTTTGCATTATAATAGCTTTTTCCATTTTGTCTCCTAATATTATTTTCTTTTTTTATGAGTGACTTAGTTTTGCTTTTTTCGATATTTATTACGTTTATTTCCGCCTTTTTAGTTATTTTTGACTTCTTCTTTCCATTCTTAGACTTCTTATTTCTCTTTTCGACGTTTGGCTGGCTATCGTCTTTATCTGATTCACTTGATGTTTCCTCTTCATTCCAACTTCCTGAATCTTCTGATGGAAAAGCTTCATTTAGTAGATTATCGTCAACATCGTCACCAAGAAAATCGAAATAAGCTTTATTAAATTCTAGTTTTCTTTTACATTGTCTCGGAAAATTATTTATTTTTTGTTTTTTAGTCGTTTTACCTCGAGTAGGGCTTTGCGAGGAACGTGAGACGCCTGCAGCAGGATCTTCGTGGAAACCAAGGCTTGTTCCAGGAGCAGGTGACGTACTTCGCGGAACGCTTGCAGCGCGATCCTTGAAGAAACCGGTGCTTGTTCCAGGAGCAGGTGACGTACTTCGTGGGACGCTCGCAGAGCGATCCTTGCAGAAACCGGTGCTTGTTCCAGGAGCAGGTGACGTACTTCGTGGGACGCTCGCAAAGCGATCCTTGCAGAAACCGGTGCTTATTCCAGGAGCAGGTGACGTACTTCGTGGGACGCTCGCAGAGCGATCCTTGCAGAAACCGGTGCTTGTTCCAGGAGCAGGTGACGTACTTCGTGAGACGCTCGCAGAGCGATCCTTGCAGAAACCGGTGCTTGTTCCAGGAGCAGGTGACGTACTTCGTGGGACGCTCGCAGAGCGATCCTTGCAGAAACCGGTGCTTGTTCCAGGAGCAGGTGACGAACTTCGTGGGACGCTCGCAGAGCGATCCTTGCAGAAACCGGTGCTTGTTCCAGGAGCAGGTGACGCACTTCGCGGGACGCTAGCAGAGCGATCCTTGTAGAAACCGGTGCTAAGTAGGTATAAAAAGAAGCGCGGGCTAAAATTCGACGGCGTAACCAATTTCGTTGTAAGTAAAATGTCACAAAACAATGCCTTAAATGTTAAATTTTTATATGATTCCTACCTTAAAAAATGTACTTTTACTTATTTTCTAAGTAAACATAACTCGATAAAATGATGTAAAAGGAAAATATTTTTAAAAGCATCACTAGAAAAGTGCTGTAACCTTATGACAAACTTAAATTACAGACTGAAAGAATGCTGTAAGTAATCTTGTGTTCAATTTGCAAACCATAAGAATGCTGTAAGTAATCTCGTATTTAATTCGCACCCCAAAAGAATGCTGTAAGTAATATTTTCACTTGTTAGTTCATTCCATAAGAATGCTGTGAGTTACATCAGATGTTTAATAATAAACCGCACTTATGCTGTAAGTAAAAGAGTGATATAACACCGTTTTTTTAGTGACTTACAGCAAATTTAACACGTAAACTTTTCAAAATTATACCCTATTTTCTGAATTTTTGTCGTCGTAGCGATATGAGACCCAGACCATTCGACGCAGAAAAAAAACTGAATCTAGCTGTGTATTCAGTCTACTTACGCCATTCTTGCTACTTACAGCAAATACGTTTTCTTACGTCGATATCTTTCTACACAAAATAATATCACAAAAATAATGACGCGCAGAAAGAAATCTTTCATCACAGGACCCAATTATGGGTGTTTACTTTGAGGAATTAGTTGGAAGATTGAGCACGGCCGTCAACACCAACATAACAAACATTATAATACCACCACACATGCGCACGCATAATATTTGACCTCGACCCGATGTCTTTATTATCCACCAATTATTTTCTTCCCTCAATCGTTATGAGAGATTTTAATGGCTAGATGAATTAATGAGCAGATTTCGCAGGAACGGAATTTTAAGCATTGGCTCTGTAGGTAACTAAAAAATAGTTCAGATAAATGTTTTATGAATTGTGAATTTTGGGTACATTCATTCGTTAATCTACTCGTTATATAAAAAAAAAAAACATCAACATATCAAAACAAAAAACTAATGTTATGCTCGACTAACTAATACATGTTTAGAACAACATGTGTTTCTCGTAAATGAACAGATATAAATAGCTATAACTAGCTATTTTCACATTACCTACATAGTAGTTAAGCGGTTTATTCCATCTGATCAATAAAGCTAGATAAAGTTGGGAAGCAACAGTGAACTCTTTTCCTGTAGGTTGCCAGATATTTCTTTTTATTTTTCTTCTACCTTTTATACTATACTAGTGGGTGCTCGCGGCTTCGCTCGCATTAAGAAGTAAAACTTGCATCCCCTATTTCATCTCTTTAAAAGTAGCATTTCCAAAAATCTTTTCTTAGCGGATGCCTACGTCATAACATCTACCTGCATGCTAAATTTCAGCCCAATCCGTCCATTGGTTTGGGCTGTGCGTTGATAGATCACTATATCAGTCAGTCAGTCAGTCAATCAGTCAGTCACTCTTGAGTTTTATATATACAGATTTATATCCTGCAGGGTACTTCGTGCACATCCACTCGGTGGAGGAGGTGCAGCAGCAGGTGCTGAAGTACATCAATGTGATCGCGCGCCCCATGATCCTCGAGGGCAAGAACCCACCGCCCACCTGGACGCACGCTAACATTGATAACACTGTACGTAGGTAGTACTTAGTATACCCTCTTCTCTGTGGCACTATATTAAGTCTTGTGTGTTTCTGTTTGTCTTTTTTCTGTATGCGTGTTACACTACAATAAAGAGTTTTATCTATTTATCTTCTCACTCTTTTAATAGACAGCCCCTCATCATTGAGGATCGTGATCAGTGGATCTTTTCAAGCAAAGAATTTGTCTTTAACGATTCTGGTCGGCTGTTATATTAAACCACCGTCATTTAGAATTTGGATAAAGAGCAAATGGGAAAATGCGCGGGCTCTAATATGTTGTCACTACGGGTCTCAAGTGATAAGGAACAAATACAGGATCCTTCGGTGGTGCCTCGATCGCCTATCTTTACCCGTCACGGTGTGTGTGGCATCCACTCATATACATATTTCATAAAAGCGAAAGTGAAATTTTTGATTTGTTCATGTATATTCCTTATTCTGCCCACTACGGAGTCATGAATCACTGCGATTTTTAAGGTAGATATTTATGTAGAATCCCGAGAGTGACATTTATATTCTGAAACAACACGCGCGAGAGTAACCCATTGTATTTCATATTCATGTTTTTAAGGGGATGCCTATCGTATTTTATTTATTTTGTTTTATTATTTATTTTTGCTTTTTTATTCTTTTATTCGGAATACAATAACTAAGACGTTCCTGTGGAATGTAAGCTAATTCTTACTGTGAGATCTTATTGATGTTAGTATTACGAAATTTGCTATTTGGATATGTGTTGAATTCATCAATTTTAGACATACTTACCAACTACAGATAAAAATAATCAGAAGCACTGAATTGTAATTATTTCAATTTGTAAATTTACGGTGATAATTCAAATATATAAAGTAACTAAGAAAAATCGATTTTTTTTTACAAGAGATGGGTTTGCACTTTACCGTAATTCGCCTGATGATAATATTAATTCATATTACATACACACATTTCATCGATTGTTTAATCACTGAAATAAGCCATCAATGCTCGATAAAAACATACCTTCCCACTCTAATAAATTATTTCAATATCGATTCAACTCATCGATACTATCATTATTTCGTGTCTATCTGATAGCATCTGTTTGGATTTCATTGTTGTGATAAAATATGGCGGACCTTTTCTTAATTTTATTGTCCAGTAAATAGTTATTTTAGTTTAGAGCTTCCTTTCCATTGTGGAATCTCATCCGTAAAACGATATGATTTCCAATTTCAGAGCTCTTTTCTCATTGGATTTTCTATTTTTGTTTACAGAGGACAATCGATTGGAGCGTTAGCAATGACATCAAAAATGTGAGTACTTTGAAATAACTTTTTAAAATACTTCGGAGTATAGTTTCGTTTAGACAGTACCATGCCCCTTTTCAAACATTACAAATAACATTTACAATGTAAAACAAACTATTAAACAAACAAAAATTGTAAAAACTGCTGAAATGTGATCTACTGTCGGTTTAAAGTATACACAAACAATTTATTTTCTAATTACTTCTATGTAGAGACTTTTAACCCTCTCCAGATTTATTATAAAATATATATAGAGTATAGACGATTATACCTACAGCCCGATGAAGACAAGCTGGTGACGTCAGTGGCCATCCCTGCATTCGACTACTACACGAACGAGCAGGGAGGCAAGGCCATGCTGCTGGGAGTGGCGGGGACCGACGTACCCATCGACAGTATCGCCAAGCTAGCCAAGCCTCATCAGGTGAGTACTGCTCCTTATAGTCCACGTGACGTCACTGATCAAATAAAGAAAGCCGTAGCACTTAAGTAGCTGGCGTTGATCTAGATGCTAGCGACGAATTCCCAAAAGTTGTAGCACCAAAGTTGTTGGCAATGATCTATTGATGTTCAAAACCCAAGATCAAGATCAAATAGATAAGATACAAAATAACCTTGGCAACGCCAGGGACGTTGGTGGAAAATATTAAAAAAAAACCACCTACAAAAGTGTTGCATAAACCGCCAGTAACCTGTTTAATAAAGTAGTGAAAAAATCAACTATTGTATGTTACTTTGAATGTTAAATCTTAAATCTCCAAATATTAAAAAAATACATAACTACATCGATTAGCCTCTTCACACTTATATTTAAATATAAGTGATAGTTATGATGGTAAATCTAAACTTACCTTCTATATTTCTTTGTTTCAGCTCGGTGTCAACGGGTACTCATTCATAGTGAGCAACAATGGCTACTTACTGCTTCATCCCTTGCTCATCACAACTGTAAGTATAATAGATTCCAGCTGCGACAATATGAGTAAACACAAAGGCATTCTAAGCGTAGGTAAGCGAATACGCTAAGGATGTCGGGATCTTTCTGGTGCGTATGTATACCAGAAAGATGCAGGTTCGCTAGGGGTTTGATTATTTTAGCCCATATATATATGATACGTTATAAGAGAAGCTATTAAAACTTGAATTGTACATGAGTTCGTCAACTTATCGTTCCAGATAAACGGCGAGCTTCAAGACAACTACAACAGCGTTGATTTCGTGGAGGTGGAGCAGGTGGACGACGGGAAGGCGTCGCGCGAGCTGGGGCCCGAGATCCAGGACCTCCGGAACAAGCTGGTCAACGGGAGCGACGGGAACATGACCAACATACCCGTGCTCTATCATTATGATCAGATGAGGTAATCTTAAATTTTACTGACCATGTTACTTGCGTAACTCCAGGACAAAAAGAAGCCTTTATGTTAATCGAAAATATATTATCTACAGTAACGAAGAAGTACACGTAAGAAGTTAAAAACAAAATTATACACATTTGCTGATATTTGTAAGAAACTATCCTTATAGAACAACTTAGATACAACATGAAAAATAACGAAACAAGCAGCCAAGTTTAATCAACAAGAGAAGGTCATTAAGAAGGGTCCAATAAAGTTAGCAATACCTACCAAAATCGTATTAGACTCATGACTATAAAAGCTAATAGTCAGTACAGTATAGTTTCAGCCAAGGCTGATTAAAGTAGCACTGATGGGTATTATTAAAGTAGGTTATGTTTAATCAATATCAGCAGATCTATGTAGGTTGGTTTTAATTGATTAAGTCTGCACATGACTCAGTTGCCACAGGAGACTATAATAAATTGTGGTGATTTACCAAAACTATAATTTTGATTTCCAGGAGGATAGCCCGAGTGAAGCACGACTACTTCTTCCACGAGTTGGAAGGCACTCCATTTTCCATGGGTATCTCTTTACCAGTCGGATATGGTAACACTGAATTACTGCTCAAGGACAATCCGCTGGAGGCCAAGCAAGGACAGGACCTGGTCGGGATCAATGTTACGGACTACTTTAGATACAGTTACAGAGTCCATCCTGATTGGTAAGCAGTTTTTTGATCATTTGATAACGTTTCATATTTGGTTTTGTATTTAACACCCGGCAAGTCTCAAATATAAATGAAGAATTCTAGACATAATTTAAGCGTCACTACAATCAATTGTTTTCGTAAATGAACAGTTATTTGAGTATCATTGATTGTTGATTGTGTGTTAAAAGTGAAAAGTTGTCATAATATTTCTTTCAGGGTTTACTGCAAATATCACTATTTGGAGGGTCACGAAAATGTTCACCCAGAGCATGAGATATTTAAATTCCTGGCAAACCTATCGAGAAACAAACTGAACATCACCAAGCAGCAATATGAGTTCGACAAAAATGAAAATGACAACTTTACAGTCAAAAGTAAGTTATTAGTTTATGGGACGTATTTATGCAATGTTTCATAATAAGAAAAGATATCATAAGTAAATATCAAAATACTTAATGATTAAAACTCTTAGTTTAATGGGAGACAACGATTCACGGTGATCAAAAGAAACGGAAAATATTATAAAAGAATAAACTGCACCTGGGAAATATGTCTTAATTAATTTAATTAACATTCTTTCAGCTCATTGTGGAGATGCGACGCAGCAGCGAGACGTTGACGACTACTATTGTATTGAAGATTTAGTGAAGCAACTTGTTTTCGATGCTAAGTTGACGGCTCCTTATTTTGAAAACTGGGACGGTGATGAGGAGGTAATTGTTTTATATTTACATTGTAAACTGTTTCAACAGCTAGACAAAAGTCCTCTTCAATTTCTTGCCTTTACTTATTCCTTGCCTGGGCTAGTTCCTTTCAGTTGATATAAGAACATATTATCACAAACAATTGTGTAATATTATTATCTCCGTATTGACAAAACGTATGAAGTGTAGGTACTTACCAGAAAAAAATGACCAGTGACGACGCAACAGAACAACATTGCTTATTTTTTTTTCAAACAAAAAAAAACTAGTATAGTGCATTTATTTCGTAGGAGAGGCAGTTAGCAGCTGCATACAACGTGAGCGTCCGTTTCGTGGCCACATCCAGTGGTCTGACGAGGTGGCACTACGTCGACGATGATAACAAGAATGAGAAGGTTCTAGACGATGGCATGAGGATCAAAAACTACACGGGAACGTAAGATTTATTTTTAAAAGATGTTTTGATATTAGCGATATTCTCATAAACTATTATAATGTCCAATCACACTCGATAGGCAAGTCTAAAAGTTACAAGATACTGATCATACAAGAATGCTATCTGTTTGCATAAAGTTTTGATCATTATTATTTCAATGTCAAAAGGCTTGTCGTAAACCACTATGCTAGGCTGTTATTTCTGTATGATACTAGCAGTTGTACTAATAGAACAGGTCTGACTACCGAAACGCAAGATAATAGAAACATTATTTTCAGGGTATTTGGAGACCAGTACATCAGATCCATAGAAGAAACATGGTACAAAGCTGCCGTGCTGCAGCACAGTAAAAACGACGTAGAATCCTTGGTCATATCCACCCCACTGCCCATACTCGACGCTATCATAGAAAACAAGCCCAACGTTCAGAACGAAGATGGCGATATAGTAATCACAGCAAGTTATGCTATATTCTACAAAGACGATGAATCGGAAACACCAGCCTCCGTGGTCGGTTTTGAGTTCCTGTACTCAAGTTTCTATGAGAACTTTGTAAAAATAACCGAAATGGGAAAAGAGTGGAGTGAGGTGAGCAAAATATCGAAAATCTGAGTCAAAAAATGAATTGAGAATGTCGTGTGATTCAGTCTCTCAAGGGAAAGATAAAACAAAATGAACAACTCTCACACTTACATCTGTAGAGTAACATAAATGCAATTATTTTATTGTGATACTTAATTTTCCATATTCCAGGGTATATCTTGTAAAAGTTCCAAATACGAGTGCTACGTAGTAGACAGCTCAGGCTACGTGGTCCTATCGAAGGACAAAGACCAGGTGGGGCAGTTCTTCGGTGCGATCAACAAGTACGTGCTCCACGACCTGGTGCTGAAGAACATCTTCGAGTTCGTGGAGGTGTTCAACTACCAGGCTCTGTGCCCCTGGTACATGAGGACTGAGAAGAGTAGCAGCAATCCACTGCTCAGTGTGAGTATCCTGATTTTACTGATATAAGTTGGTCATTCCTTTGCTAGTTTTGCGTTATTAAATCGGCAAGGCGTGCCTAATGTGCCTTTCAAACCTCAAAAATCGCCGTGCACTTTATATAAACCGGTTCAGATGTTTGATGGCATAGCAAACACAAACTTACTCACAATCCTTAGCTTTTACAATCAAAGTGAAATTGTCATCTTATAACTTCCAGCCATTCACAATGATGAAGAACCTGCTGGTGTGGTTGCTCACGGAGGCTGTGGTGCTCACCTCCAACTTGTACAACTGGAGTGACAATGTGTACGCCGCCATTATTACTGATGACAAAGGTATGATAAGGATTATGTTATATAGCACTATGTAGTGTTATACTAGCTGTATGTTCTTGCCAAGAGAAGTCACATAATGTTAGTCCGAGCAATTGATATCTCTGGCGAGCAATCGTCGGAGATAATGTATAACCGATAAAAAAGCGATAATATTGCAAGGATCCCGAAACAAACGCCATAATAAAAAATAAAATAATAGGTCGTAGTTAAGTAATTTATAAAAAGCCAATTAACTAGCAAGATGCTTAAGTTCTGACTTGATATGTATCGGTGTTGTATGTAATAATCGTAATGTAAATTAATTTAGCCTCATCTGCAAGGGAGAATAATATAAACATATTAAATTTTGATAAGATGGGCTTTCTCCTTTGCATATGAGGGCTACATGTAAAACTATTAAATCTATCTCTGTAGGAATGTACCTATCGCAATCTCACGGCTGCTGTAAGCTTCACTTTAGCTATAAACTACAATAATATAGAATAAGAATCGCACAATTCAATAAATTAAAACATTAGAATGCACATGCACTAAGTATAATAAATTACGAATAATGCTTACAAAATAAATAAAATACTGTTCGACTGTGTTTCGAAATGCGAATGTTCGTAGTTTATTACTGGCCGCTAATATTTCCGCTTGACATAACCGCATGATCGTCTGCAGATTACTTCGATTCTATACCTCAAGCGCACACAGAGGCCCCGACGACCGCTGCGCCGCCGCCATCTGAGAAGAACAAGACCAAGAAGGAGAGAGACAAGCCCTTCTCCTGCGACAACTCCATACATCTATACATCCTGAACCAGTCGCACTTTCTGTCTGCGGCGAGGATGGGAGCGATGCCATTGGTCGGGGCGGATGAATCTAGCGACTGCAGTCCGGCGTACTGGGCTACGTTAATCACGAAGACGAATCTTCTGATGGTGGTGGTGGAGAACACGAACCGTACGTTTGCGTCGGATTGCCAGTTCTCTCCGGACACGACTCCGCGCGCCACTGCCGAGTCGAGAGAGAAGTCGGAGCCGTGTCACAAGCTGCCGCTCGGGAGCCTGCCCAGGAGGAGGCTGGCGGGCTGCTACACCTACCATCAAGGAGTAAGTCATAGTTAATTTTAATGCCCACTTTGTGACAAGAAAAAGTTGAAACAGACCAACGAACACAATTACGCTTTTATGTAATGCTATCATTAGTGACGTCTAGCAGTCCGGTAATAAGTAACCTATGTGTATTGTGTAGGTATTCATTCAATTAATTTCGCATTTTCTTTTTTCATTCTATTCTCCCTATCTGACGGATGTCGTCTTTTTTCTATCTATATTATCTAAGCAATTTCTAGAATCAAATACATGTCCTACCTAATTATTATATAAACGCAAAATTATCAGTATATCCGTTGATAACGACCTACCTGGAGCGTTACTACAAAGTATTATGCCAATATCGAGGATGAAAACTAGAAGTACACTTTTTACTCGACAATAATATAAAATTGTTTTTTTTTTCTACTTTTAGGAACAAAACATTACAGAATGCGGTCTGGGCAGCACAATACGCGCGAATACAGCAACATTTATCATCACAACGATACTTGCAGTCGCAGCGACTAGAGTATTCATGTAAAGCATTTAGTACCAGAAAAAAAGCGGAAAGATTGTTAAATAAAGCAATTCGAATAATGTTGACAATATGATCACCATAAACATCAATAAACCATTAAAATTATGACACTGTTAAAAATGACTAGAAACAAGTATAAAATATTTTCAGACAAAATCCATCCAAAGTTCATCATTACCTAGTAACATAAATAAAGTTTACAATTAATTTACCATGGTCATTGAAAACCACTAATTGAGAAAAAATAAGGCTAAAAGTGATCAGACATAAAGCTGAGAATCTCCCAAAATTAAGTTTATATTTTTGTGTGCTGTAATTGAATGAAAAACATTGTAAATGTCCAAGGCCTAAAGCAATAATGGTTGCTAACATGAGGATAAGCTTATAATTTATTTCTTACATCGATACTTCCACTATATTTGTACGTTTGTTACTTTTGGCAATAAAATTTGTTGCACCTGTGAACTTGTTTGAATTTTATTTGTTTACGTACTATCGTAAACTTATTTAGTACCCAAATTACATAAGTATATCAAGTAGTTTCTCGATAAGCTTCTAAAAAGAATTTAATTACAGAAATCGTCAAGATTCAAACAGAAATCTTCGCACGACTACCCACTACTCTTTAGTTTAGATTAGTAAACAATGTAGGTGTAGTGACAAAAACAGATAACTACGCAGGACGTCACCCGCTGGCACACTGACCTAGTGACAACAAATCGATGCCCTCCGGTGTGAAAAGTGCAAGGAATCATACGGGTTACTCTCACAAACGGCAGCATACGAATGAGGGACGGTGGGGCCAGCACACAGGCGCAGGCCCGGCCCGCGCTTGCTCGCGCATGCGCCATCAATCATCCTCGCCTTATCAACGCCGAGCTAGCAACTGTGACCTATACAAGGAATCCTCAAATATGCTATTACTAACGAGCTCAGTGATCTAATCGGACAATAATAGTGCTAGAAGTGATTCTGATGTGCAAGTGCAACAGTCTCGCTGTTTTGTTGTTGCTCACCGTCTGCCTGGACTCCAGGAACTGCTCGGCCAGTGCCCAGTATGACTCCACCACACGGATCTCGCTCAATTCGTAAGTGTTTCTATCCTACCTGTTACTGCATAGCTTTAACAATGGATCTTTATTAGAAAATACTAATTACATTATTATCTAGTGTTGGTATGTGCTGTAAAAATGATCAACGCCCCACCGATCAGACTAATACTATTGCATAGCTTGTTTTTAAGATTGATTTATGGAAAATTTAATTAAATATATCTAATTATTCAGAGTACAAGCATGGGCGGTCAAACTGGGAACAGAGTTATACCATTTTGGAGAGTTTATCACGAGAAAGAAAGAAGTGCAAGATGTAAGTATCATCTATATTATCACTTTAACATACAAAAAGTAAACGCAGTAGATAATTAATACCACAATATATTGTTTTTAGAGTTTTAAATCAGCTCAAATAGAATCAAGAGATGGAGAGAAGTTAGTGCAGAGTATGGCCGATGACATCCGAGCCATGATGGAGTTGAAGGTCAGCGCTGTCAAGAGGATAGTGGAGGCCGCCGAGAACATGGCGTTTGATAAACAAAACGAACCTGTCCCGGAGGACTTCCAGTTCTTCAACAGCAAAGAAATGGACGAGCCTTATGATGAAGTGTCTATCACCACGACAGCAGAACCGGAACTCAGCGTAGAACATTGGATAGAAAGGCCTCCGACCAAAGCGATACATTTACAAGTCAATGCTCATTTCCACAACATTCCAGTAAATATTAATTACAGCAGCGTACATGTGCCTACTAATGTGTATGCTTGGGGTATGTTTTTACACATGATTAGAGTTATTTGTATATTTTTTTTAGTGTAATCAATAAATTATTCTAATTTGATTAAATGTGTTACAGCACCTGAAGTAATAAAAGGTATACATTGGTCAGAAGGTCTGGACACACACTTCATAAACAATTATCAAAGCGATCCTACTCTCGGATGGCAGTACTTTGGCAGTTCCACTGGATTTATGAGGCATTATCCAGGTAAGTGTTTACAACTATGTTACTGTACGCAATAAACCAGATTGTAAGCGAACTTTGTATTGTTTTGGGAATACATCAAACGATTAGCACTGAAGAAAAACGTGTTATGGAATCGGGCATGCCGTAAAGCTTGCCGTCGAACCAGACTGCATGACGCGCGCAGGGATAGAATATGTGTGCAGTGGGCTATGTATAAACATGGTATGAATCCACCCACTAACAACACCTCTCTGATAGTGGAATCAGGAGATTGAGATACAAGAGTCTGTTATCTGTTGCAGCGATGAAGTGGCGAGCTGATCCTGTTGACATTTACGACTGCAGAACTAGAGCTTGGTACATGGAAGCAGCGGCAAGCCCTAAAGATGTCATAATTTTGGTGGACCGTAGCGGGTCGATGACCGGTCAAAGGAGGGACATAGCCAAGCATGTCGTCACAAACATTCTGGATACTCTCGGGAATAACGACTTTGTGAACGTATTGACCTTCGCTAACACTGTAGAGGACATCGTGCCGTGCTTTGAAGATTCTCTCGTACAAGTAATTATGCCATATTAGTTTAATACAGTTATGATATAAACATTGAAACGTAATAATATCACCTTAATTTAATTTTCAGGCCACCTTGGGAAATCTCAGAGAATTAAAACTTGGCTTGGATAATTTTGAAACTACTGAGATAGCCAATTTTTCTGCCGCTTTGACTCGGGCTTTTGAACTTCTGGAAATTTATAGAAACAACAGCGGCGGCGCCAACTGTAACCAGGTAATTATATAGATACGTAGTATATTTTTCAATAAATCAAACTGGAACTAAATAAGTTATAATCAACAACTACTGGCGCCTTAAAGTTTTAAAAGCAAGTTGGTGCATTATGTTAAATATTAAACATACATCCAATCCATCTTTTGGTCACTGGCTTACAGTTAGATGCTTTTAAAATCTTTGATCAACATACAACATATTTGATCGAAGTTTAGTCGATCGAGTTGTCCGAACTAGGGTGACTGGGAGACACTTTAGTAATACGGTCACAATGTCCAATTCTAGGCACCTATTTTTCTTGTAAATTTATTTGATGATTGTTTCAATAAACAATATTTGGTGTTATCTTGATTTAAGATTTCTTAATGTTCCAGGCAATAATGCTGGTTACGGACGGCGTACCCTACAACTACAAGGAGATCTTCGAGCGCTATAACTGGAAGTACGACACTCCGGTGCGAGTGTTCACGTACCTGATAGGTCGCGAGGTAAAGGTAGTACCACTTCAGGTATTACTGTGTGTGTAGTCATTGTGCAACCGGCATAATGCGCTCTGTCCTGCAGTACTCCAGAATGTGGTACTCTTCTTGTCTATATTATCTGTGACCCTGTTTATGAAGGCTGATTTATCATTAAGAAATTCTGTCTGTTCAACTTTATCATGAGTCCGTTGTCGACAATATTTGAAAGTAGCTCATTCTTCCAAATAATCCTCAATTCCTGCCGCTAACTAGTTCTAATCACCTATCTTTTTTTTTGTAATGAGGACAGTTTTTATTATGTGAATCAGCCTTTTCATCCTAAGACATCAAAATTTTCCATAAAACAGTTATTTGCCATAAAGAGGATATACTATGTGGGATGCAATTGTTGTCATAAGCTTTTTGGTAGGTAAATAATTACTACGTACATTTACAACTAGGTGTTATTATACTATGGTATATGGCTTATGGTACTATTTCAGTCTAGTATATAATCGAAAGTGTTTAAATAGGAGTCTACATCGATATTTTATATATATAGTTTTTATAGCTTATCTAAATGGTTTTTTTTTGTGTAAGTGTCGTGTTATGTTTTAGTTAGATTTCTACATACTTTAAATTTTTGATGTCTTCTGAATGATTCCTTGGCATGTTTTAATGATTGTCTACCCATGTTTCCATTTTCATGATGCTTTTGCTTTTAGAGCTTAGTTATTGTCTAGTTTAGAGAGATATACATATATATTGTAGTTTTGTTCTTTTGTCTCGGCGAATGTTAGTGATTTCAATTAACAAGTATCCACGAGTAATCTTTGTCTATATTTTTATAGTAAACATAGTATTTAATATTGGTTTTAAACTAGTTAGACTAAACAGTCGTAGGCTACTTAAACTGCGCCATTTACTAATTTAGTTGTAAGTTTAATGTTTTTTTCACAAGGCTGCTGATGTCATATCACTGTAGGTAATATACACTGTCTACAATCACTTTAGTTAAGTTCTTTAATGTGTGTTAGTATTGTAAGAAAAAATAATCCCAAAACATGAAAGAGTCAGAAAGTTTAGTCCGAAGTACTATGTGCGAGTTGTGCGCAGGTGGCAGACGTGCGAGAGGTGAAATGGATGGCCTGTGCCAATCGAGGGTTCTACGTACATCTGAGCACGTTGGCAGAGGTCAGGGAGAGAGTCCTGGAGCATGTCAATGTCCTAGCCAGGCCTCTTGTATTGCAGCGAGAGTTGCACCCTGTGGTGTGGACGCCGGTCTATGCTAATGTTACGGTGAGTAGAAAAATGCAATACCTACTTTTTTTTCTTCAAGTATTAAAGATGGTGGGTCCGTTATGTCCGTTTTGTCAGTTATGTTCTTAATCTGATTTGATTATCGTAGAATGTAATATTTAGATTGTCAATGAAATTAAAATTGATATCAGATACTAGGCCATATGTCACAGCTCGTGACTGTGGCATTAGGCTTATGAGATACACACACATTCTGAGTGTGGTTTCAGGATCCAAAAGTAGCGGACTATTTATGGGAGCAACGTGAGAGAGCGGAACAGAAAGAGCGTTTTATGAGCCAACGACGAGATAAGGCTCTATTCAACTCTGCAACTGAACAGGACCGACGATGGAGGATCACACAAGTAAGAATACGACAAAGTTTATTTAAATATTTATAAAATGACACAAAATGGTTATAGGTAAAAGTAATGATGGTACAAGTCATTTCATGAGAAGACGGAATGTCAAGGCCGCTACACCGACAAGACCACAGCTCTTAAATAAGAATAAGGATGCTACCAAAACTGACGCATTAAAAGACACTTCAGTAGTTTTAGTGGAGACAAAGAATACTAAATACATCCTATTCTCTTTTGTTACAGATGAAACAGGGGCAATACAGTGAGATCGGCAACTCTCAGTACCAGCTGATGACGTCAGTATCCATGCCGGTGTATGATCTACGACACAACGAGGTGGGTCTCACTCCGCACTACATGCTCAATATTGACTTATTAAACCCCCTGTCGTGAGAGGTATCCAACACTTATCAAAGAGAAAACGATCCTGAAACTTTATACGTGTTGATATAAAAGCTACTAGCTACGATAGATTGAAAGTGGTTCGTTCGCTCTGTTATTTGTGTGGACACCTCTCTGATTTACGTATCTTCCAAAATTCCAAATTGTCTACTCTGCATGACCAGTGTGACTTCATCAATACTCAAGGATTGTTTACAGATTGGTTATATCCACTAATTGGACGTAAGCCCTGTCTGCTCTGATCGCTTAATACTTGTTCAATATCTTGCTTCTCTACTTTAAGTGTATATTAATAACTCCGTTTTGTTTGATGGTTTCCCCTCAGAACATCACAGAGAATGTACTGATAAATGAAGCTTACTGGGTATCGGTTACGAAAGAGGTACTACTACACTTAGAAAGTTTTGATGATTTAATGTAAAGTTTGCAAGATTCGAGAGAGTTTTTATGATTTAGTTTTGGATTTCAGTAACGGTAAAGTGTTATTTGGCCCCGTTAGCGATGCATCTGTCCTCGATAGATGCGGGCGGGGCAGAGTCGCCGCGCCCGCGCTCGCGCCATGTGCCATGCCATCCGCGCCACCCCGCCGGCTTAGTAGTGTAGTCTTTCTACTAGCTAGTACGCGTAGACCAATAGGGTGTTGTAACACTTTTCTATCAATCATCCGATTAATTTTTCTATGCAAGAGTTATGATATTATCACTACACACACTAACCAATAAAATACAAAGTATTTTTTGCCTGAACTTAGCGATGTCTTTGTAGAGGCATCTTTTGCCGATTGACTTGTTTTCGACATGTAAATGTAAATATTTGTAATAATGAGCCGTTGCCGCCCGCCATATGACTTTTGTGGGGCTTTTATTACTTGAATTCGAGCTATGTTCTACAGAATCGTGATAATTTTGATATTATTATTAAAATGTTAGCCTATTTACATCTTGTCTTCGACAGAGGAGGCAATTTTATTTCTAGTGAAGTTGTAATAATGCATTTATCTGTATGTTATTATATTTTATTGCATTCGTTCGACTACAACCAATCGCAGTCCGTAGAGGAGAACGGCCCGAAAGAGGTAGGCCCACGCTCTCACATATACTAAGTACAAGTACAGCAGTGCACGGGACGGATGCGAGGCGACGGATGTTCTATTGGCATATAACTACATTTGGCTGATTGATCGACTACACACTACGAATACTAAAAAACAGCAACAAAATTCAAACCAGAAATTGAGATGAGTGAATCATTACACGATTTGAAATGTAATCTTTGCATTATAATGAATTGAATGATCCCAACAGATTGTTTCATGGATTCGTTCGAACTGGTATTTACGTATCTGCGCCAGAGACGGTAGTGGGTTTCTAGACTAACGAGTAGATTTTTTGTAATGATAACGAGATAACTTGTAATATTTTTGTAGATTTGCTAGAACCTGTAATCGTGGATTATATAAATTAGAATCCTTTAAAGCATTGTTCTATATAAACCAATATAGAACTCGCCTAACGGGGCATTAGATGCTAAACATAAAGTAAAATTGCTAGATTTAAGGCAGATTGACATAATTTTGTATACTTTAGTAGAACTATGGCGACTACGAAGCCAGATACGTAGTTAGATCTTGTGACTGTAATAATACATAAAAACATAACATGTTTTATATTGTTATGATCATTTTCTAGTTTTTCGTAGATTTTTTGAAAGGATGCGTAGATATTATAGATGACTAATTTTATAAAAATTTACTATTATTACAATGTGTGATTGTGATTTTTTTATCCTAATTTACCGAACAATATTTACATACTGTTGGAAATACTTTCAGATGCGTATAGCTAGACTATTGGGAGTAGCTGGAACTGATGTTCCATTATCTGAGATACAGGCGCTGATGACACCTTATAAAGTAAGTACAGTACAAAAACTTGTAAAATCTGTTACATCTATATAATTTTGTAAAATTGTCGAAATCTAAAATGATTGTTTCTATTTGTCAGATCGGAGTTAATGGATATGCATTTATAGTAACAAACAACGGATACATTTTAATTCATCCAGATTTAAGACCCGTGGTGAGTAAAGAACCACAAGTTACATACATTCCTTGTCATTTACAAACACATATATCACACTAGCTACGAAGCTGCCTTGCTAGTTAGAACGAACCTTAGTGATTATAAAACTTGTAAGAGTTCCAGATATAATAATAAACTGCTCAAATACACGCAGAACTCAAACTTATGCCAACACTGTATATAATATGGGTGTTCTAATCTATAATAAGTTGCCACAGTCTATTAGGGAATCTACCTCGTTACCAATATTCAAACAAAAATTAAAAATGTTTCTATTAGATAAAGTGTATTATGCTATTAAGGACTTCTTAAGTGACGATTTGTAAATTAGTTATAATAATATATATATGTATATTTGCATACCTTGTGGGTTGAGTATGGTGTTCTTTTATCATTATATAAAAATGTACCATCTTCTTTACCTGTACTCTGCAAATAAATGACTTTGACTTTGACTAGCATTTACAAGATTACAAAATATGATCAAAGTATATGATATTTTTAAAACTTACGTTTTCAGTTTCAACAAATCCTGAAACCGAGTTACAACAGCGTGGACATGCTCGAGGTAGAACTATTTGACGACGACAGAACTCCGAGGAACTTCAGCAAAGAACTGACCACTGTAAGCATTGCTTCTACTTTATTTATCCCTTAGGTCTCGAGAGATGGACCTAAATTAAATAAAAAGGGCATTGTTACAGCTCCGGAAGGAAATCATCGACCAAAAGACCGGGAACAAGATGATGGCGGTCAAATATCACCTCGATGATATGGTAAGAAAAAACTGAGTACTTAACTATTTTTTATGTACATTTCTCCATATGAATTAAAGCAAATTGAATGCAATTTTACTTTTCCATTTTGATTTTTTTTAAGTTTTCGAAAGCATTTCCTACTACTGGTTTTGTCAAGACTTAAAGATACAATAGAAAATTGCAATGCAGGGATTTTTTGAAAGAATGAGTGCGTGTTCTTGCTAGCGCACATAACAAGCATACTAGCTAACTAACAAACGAAAATTCCCATCTTTCAGAAACGAGTATCCCGCGCTAAAAGACACTTCTACTGGACTGGTATTAGCGACTCCCCTTTCACTCTGGTAGTAACCATTCCGGAGAACTACGGTCGGCACCGGATCACACCGCCACCTACAGACGATATTCACAGACTGTCTCTCACCTCGAAGAATATATCGGCCAAGCAGTACCTGTCTGATAAGTGGAGTGTACATCCAGATTGGTGCGTGATTTATAATTTTTAAGAATGCTCACATTGTGGGAATGGCCTGTTGGAATCCAATAGACCTTTCCCACAATGTGAACTTCAAAGTATGAATCTAACCAATATACATATAATGGCAATCAATGATCAAAAATCAAATTATTTACCTATTTATTGGCAGCGAGATAGATCGATGGTATAACTATCTGTTGCAAGTAAAAACAGTAATACTCATCAAACTAACTATAAACCAAATTAAAGCCATTTAAAAGAATGCCCTTTACATAAGAATGTAAGATCACCAGATGGGGATAGCAATGACGATCCTCAACAAATCAAAATCAAATCATTTCAGGTTATATTGCCGTCACTACGAGCGTACCTTCGCATCAGCTGAAGAAGAGTTGCTGTACTTCCTGGAGCGAGTGGCCAAGCCAGGGTGGCGCTGGCCGGCCAAGCCGCGCCCGCCGGAGCACCACAAGAACAAGCAGGGCCATGAGAAACATAACGGTATCTAGGGTTATAATATATAACATCGTTGTAGAATTAATATGGTAGCTTCTACTAACCGTCAAGTGATGGTTATCTTATTCTTCTTCTTATCGAATGAGAGAGGCCAACTCTAAGTCTAACTGTCGAAAGTTTATCAAGCCACCCTAAAGGGTTATGACATGGCTTAACGACTGCTGTACTAGACAAACAGCAGGTTATCATATGAAAAAACTATTAACATTCTAGAGATAAATTTGTAAAAGTTTTAATAAAGTTTGTTTAAACAGGCGTCGTTGTGCTGATAGAATTTAAAGCGTAATTTTATATTAGAAACATAAGGAAAAATTTAAAAAGTGTTTGTAAAAAATTCTATCTGTTTTGCGACGACAGGATAGTAACTAAGTTAGAGTATTTATGATTTGGTTAGATTTACTGAAGCTTTCCGTTTGAAATGGCAAAAGTAAGTATAAATGATATGTTTTACAATTTGCTCAACTAATTAATTGAATTTATGGAATTCTGATCGTACAGGATCTCCCGAAGGAAAAGAAAGAAGTAAATCATCGAATAGTACTCCAAGGAATGAATATTACTGTAAGTTACCTTTTAACTATTACTTTACTATGTAAAACGTAAACATGAGTATTTAAATATGGGACTAGTTGGCGCTGTGTGATATGTCCTGAAATATTTATTTATTTTATATGTTTATTCAATTTCCAGGTGATCACGGTTTAATGCAGGCTTTGGTATACGATGCTCGCAATACAGCCTGGTTCAACAAGAGCATATCCGAATCGGCATCGGATGAAAAGGCGTAAGTTTCTTACTACTAACCAATAGAATAAAAAAAGCTATGGATATGTGAACCCGGTGAAGCCATCTTTTACTGGCATAAGAGCTTTTTGGCAACTAATTCAAATTTTGTAAATAATTTTGTTGAATTACTGACACTTGAGTGTTACCTGGTTATTTTAAAGCTTATGTGCAAAGTGTAGTGAAACTTGAATCAAATGGTTGAAAGTGGTGGTTGAAAATACCACTAAAATATTGATACCTACATAGTAACTAGATATATTATACTGGGAGATGACTCTGGCCTCGTAACACAGCCTAACGGCTACCACGAGGTCAGAGGATTCCAAACATATTGTGACAATTTATTTGGCAAATAAATGATTTTGTATTTTGTATTTTAAAAAAACTGTACTGCATTTATATGCATATGTGCCGACCTTTTTAATACGCTTCTAAATATATATTTTGTACCATGTTATCACATAAGCTGGCCGGATAATTACAATATAACACAATTAATTAGATACATTATTTTTATAACTTTCGCTTGGATAGCCCATTGACAAAAGTGATCGGATTATTGCCGAGGTAAAGTAACCGGAAATGTACCTAAAGTTGTCTATATTTAATAGGAGTACCCACCTAGTAAAATAGCGGTATCTTTTGTTCTTCTGAATGCGAATTAATACCAGTTTAGGAAAATATTCGTTTTGATTGTATAAGTAAGGCAGCCAAAGGATGTAAGTATAAATTATACTACGTATATGGTTTAGAAATGAAATGGCTTAAACAAATTGATTTATGCAGAAAATTTAATTACTTATCGTGTTTATGATGTTAGGATTAAAATTTTGGAATCTCACTTAACCTTAATCTTTTAATCACTTTATCCTCCCAAAAATATAAAATGTCTAAATATATTTTTGGTATTCTTTTACGCAAAATACTAAAAAAGTGATTAATTTGATCCCAGGTCTGAATTCATCCAGCGTTTCGGATACATCGTGGCATTCCTGTCAACACACAGCGGTCTCACCAGGTGGCAAACACATCCACCTAAAGAACACGAACTTGACAAGTAAGCATAATATATCATAAGTACTTATTGGGACCAATTCTATACCTAACGCATATTTAAGGCAATAAACTTATGTAGAAATTTCAAACCAGTGAGGCCTTGTTTATTTTTTGATGTACCTAATCGAAACGTAATATAAGTACTTAATTTAAATATATAAAACTCAAAGGCCACTGACTGACTGACATAGTGATCTATCATCGCACAGCCCAAACCATTGGATGGATCGGGCTGGAATTTGGCATGCAGGTAAATGTTATGATGTAGGCACCAGCTATGAAAGGATTTATGAAATGGCCACTTTTAAAACTGAAATAGGTGATGCAAGTTTGTCTTCTTAATGCGAGCGAAGCCGCGAGCACCCACTAGTTACAGAATATACCGATATTGTAACAATGATTCTTTCGCCTTCCAGACCCGAATTCGGCAAGCAGTGGCCGCGTTCAATCGACGAGGTGTGGTATCGTCGCGCAGTGGAGCAGCACTACGTGGATCCTCTCAGCTTCGTCTACAGCATCGAGCTGAACACCGATAAGTTCCCCCTCAACGTCACCACGGCCATGGTCACAGCGTCTCATGCTGTGTTCCACGGAGACGGACACAAGAAGACGCCGGCGGCTGTCATTGGATACCAGTTCAAGCATGATAGACTGAAGGAGTGGTTCGATAATATTACGTCGTCTGTAAGTAGCCAAGATATACATACTACATTTTTTTAACACGGAATAGGCCAACGCTTGTCTGCAGGCTACCTGATGTTAAGCACCACTGTTGTCTAAGATGTTACACGTTTGCCTAGGAGAAACCTATTTACTTCGGATTTGAAGACCTGGGTTATAATTTTCTGGAAAAAAGGCTCCAGGTAGAGAGTTCCATAATCTCGCTGTTCTTACTACGAAGGTAGAAGCAAAGCGCTTCGTGCGAGTCTTTGGTACTTATATTTGTGGATATAGCTAATCTTGAACGAATAACCTCAGGCTCTTAATGTCTCGATAGTACTTCTGTAGTCTGTGGTCCCGGTTGTTACGAGGGTGACATTAGAAACATCCATACAAAACAAACGGATGAATAACTGAAAATGATTCATGGATAGGCACGATCAATTGTAGACCAAAATTATATCTTACAATTAGGCGATTGTAGTCAAGTTACACATTTTGACGGATCAGTATAGTAGTTTTTAGGCTAAAATTAAAGCTAATTTAAGGTCTGGTTTGTTGCAGTGTGAGCACAACAAGGAGTGCATGACATGTGTGTCTGAGAACTGGGACTGCTACCTGGTCGACAACAACGGGTGGGTCGTTGTCAGCAGGGACGAGACGCAGACGGGACAGTTCTTCGGCAAGGTAAATTTATCATATTCATTCTTTAAAAATTTAAGAGCTCGGCTCGTGTTGGTGGCGTGTGCGCCATTCTTCACGATTGCCTGCAATTTCCTTGGCTTCCTTATACGAAAGGACACCTACCAACTTTATGAGAAACATCATTGATGGGAAGTTAGAGGCACGAAGAGGTAGAGGAAGACCGAGAAGATCATATATAGACCAAATAAAATTTACCTATCATAACAGAATTAGAAATGGAAGACTGTGTATAATAACTTGGTAATCAAATACGTGTAAGTAATATTATGCGGAAGACACAATGATCTTTATATTTTTTCTGTAAATAAATATTGAGCATTATAGTGGATGGTAAATGATAAATAATTTCAATACAATCAATCAATGTCAAACATTAAGGCACATCATTTTTGTCAACCAATCCCACTTATACAGTCTAACAAGCGTTTGTCCCCCTTGTGACGTGACATTGGCGAAATTGCGGCGGTGCCGCAGAGTCCATTAAAAAAAAAAAAAAAAAAGCTTTAAAATCATCAGAAAAATAATCTTGTCCCACATTCCATGCAAATTTACAATAGACGGTCTTTTATCTTCAGGTACGGCCAGATATAATGATGAAGCTGGTGGAGGAAGAGGTATATAAGTCGGTGCACGTGGTGGACTACCAGGCCGTCTGCTTCCGGGAGAAGAAGACCACCAACCCAGGGTCCATGCTCATGACGGTAATTATATACTTAGTTATCATATGTCTACAGATACGATCATTACATTTACCAAACAAAATTGTTGTACAATAATGAATTGTATGTAAATTTTCAGCCGCTAGAGAATCTGCGTCTAGTGGCGGCTTGGTTCCTCACAACATCGGTGTGGTTGTTCAACTCGATATCGTCAGGAATGGCTCAAGGGTCCAGCTATATCGACGAGGGTAAGAATCTTACACCTGCAAGCCAAACAACTATGTCCCTTCTGCCACTGGGGTGTTTAGGTTTATTAGCTAAATTATGAGGGCAGTGCTTACATTGCAGGGTTGTACTGCTCAATGTTGTCAGCATGTGCTGTTTTGCATGACAACGAGCACTACTCTATTGCTTAGATCTATCTAGAAAGATAGTCCAACTGTGCTTTACGGCTCCCGCACAATACTCGCGATGCAACGCGGCAAAATGCTACATCACTGGAACTTGTGTTGCGTATTACTGCGTCGCGATTTCACGCATCATTGCATAGTCTTAGTCACCCGAGACACTTTGCCACAGGAAATTGCGTGGCAGTAATTCGCATCGCAAATTTCACATCATACCGCGTGGCATCGCATTTATATGTGGAAGCTCTTACTTCTGCATGACACTGACTACCTGATACATTATACTAAACAAGCCGAGCTAGAAGATAATTAACGCACTGATCCACAAACATATAAAATACTCATAGATTTATGGCAATAGGTCGAGAACACAAGTTTTTAATAAGGCGCTTGGGTGCACCCTTGATAGATCGCACCCTTTTGGTTACTATTGCAAATCTTGTAGTGACAAAATTAACCACTGGAGTCAAGAATTGGTTTTAGTTTCTTTCAAAAGTAGTAACGACTCCATCTTGTTTTCAGAGTATGTCTCCACTGGTGAGTTCTAGTTCGGGCACCATACAACATTTTGTAGAATTTTCTTTTCCTAATTCACAATTTTGAAATTAACAATTTCTGCGAATATGCTTCCATCCTTTATGCCCACATTTTAGCCTACACCTTCTGCCCGATCTTCTTTAACTAATCTCTTAGACGTGATTTATCAAAGTAGGAAGATCAGGCAGAGAGAGTACCATCGCAATATTTTAAGTTTAATTCTTATTAATTTTTTATATCGTAGATCATAAAATTGTACGTAATGCATGACATTTACAAAGCTTATATACTTCTACAATAAGTATGTATCTAATCACTAACTAATATGACCTAGGCGGATCCGGCGTAAGTGAGTCGTATACAAATGTAATTTATTTGATACTTTAATTAAAAATAAGGCTACACAACATAAATCACACAAATTCTTCCGATCTTTTCTTAACCGTTGGCATGAAAAAGGCATGTTTTCCAAATCTGTGTTACGCACCAAATTATTTCGTAAATAGGCATAGAGGTAGTAAATAAAGTAGATTGGCTTCACTACTTCATTTCGCCAAATTGTATCCCTAATTTTATTATTGCATAAAATCTAAAATTAAGGCATACGGAATATGCGCATGAAAAAAAAATCAAACTTTTTATGTTCCTCCTTTCTAGATACCAGTAGATAAGATAATATGTTCCAACAAAAAAATACACATACCAACTAATAGTAATTCTCAATATTTCAGCAACATACCAAACTTACGAGAACGACGAAGAGCAAGACGATCTTTACTCGAAGCCACCCCACATACGTATGGAGCGAGATTTCGAGAAACTCGTCCTTATCAATCGAACACGGCCGACGCCTTGCGACAGAGAAATGTACCTGTACCAGCTGGACTACAACAGCAATCTGGACCAGAAGCTGAACAAACCTACCAAGGACTGCGACAGACCGTTCTACGCTCAAGTGGTGAATTACACTAACATGTTGATAGTGGTAGTAGATGCAACTTGTCCGCGGGAAGACGTGCCGGCCATGTCTATAGAACCCACGGAAGTTAACTACAACGAGTCGTTGCCCTGTCTCAAGCATTTCCACCCACTGTATAGGAGGCAGCCCACGTCCTGCATTAGGAATCATACGGAGGTAATAACTATTTAGATTTTCTTGTTCAATGCATATCTTTTAAACAATGTTAACAATACGATATTAAGCTTACGAGAAATAGTTCGGCTAGGTGTTTTCATCGCTACGCTTTATAAATTTAATAAAAATGGGTGCAGTTGCAACAGAAATGTACACGCACGCCAAATACCCTTCCACTTATATCATATTAAATGAGTGCAGAGTATACAATAAATAAATATTAATATTTATTGGATACTGAATAAATTTTAAACAATAATTATTTTACTCTCAGGAAAGCAACATCGACATGTGCGGCCGAGGGAGCTTGAACAGACTGCAGATATGGATTTGGTTGAGTATTATTGTAGCTCATTACTTACTTTAGGGCCAATTATAACATAGTGCAGATATATCATATTATTTAAATTAATTGAATTATGTAGGTACTAAATTATATTATTTTTAAGTAGAATACCTAACAGATCGATATTTACCTTTTATGTCTACATTTCTACATGTTTTAATTAGTAAACGATAATTTAAATTCTTGTCTATTAGACTAGCTGTAGTAAAATCTATTACATGTCATTTAACATATCAAAAATTAACAAAAAAAATATGTAATAATGCTCCCGTAGTGCCACAGCTAGGAAGCATAGAGTGAATTTTAGAACAATTCATATCAGCTGTTATTATTTGAATTTGTTAATTTTAAACAATTCTATATAAATTTAATTATTATCTTGACTGCGGCAAGCAGACACGAGTGAGCTAACATGTATGAATGCTGAGAACATTTTACAAAACCAGGCAGGAACCAAATATCCATGAAAAGTGGATAGTTTTGTTTCTGTTTGATGAGAGTAGCTAGGTGGAAGATGAAAGAATGAAATTAAATAGCTTTTGTAAAGAGAATTCGCTTTTACATTATAATAAGTAAGAGAATTGTAACAATTAACTAATTTGTAAGGAAATTTTATTTAACAGTTTGATATTGTTGTTTTTAATATTAACTTGATGTCTATGATGGCAAATCAGTGGTAAAAACTATTCTGATTTTACCTATTTATCATAATTATAATGGGTTACCTTTTGTCCGTCCTTTTGACAAACATATTATGAGATTATGTTACTTGTATATTGAATTGATTTGGATATTTGTGTTAGCCGGTAATGTAGCTTCCTTGCAATGTTTGTGTTATAGTTGAAATCTTTAAGCATTAGCAAGTATTGTTAGAATTTATTAAGAACTTGAATCTCTATTATAATCAAAAATGGATGTGAAAATATTTATATGAAAAAATATGAAATGTGATTGTTTATTTGGTACAAAATAAATAATTTTATTGTGATTATTCTTTTATTTTTGTATTTACAAAACTTATTTGTATAACTTAAGTCCTCAACTAATTTAATATCCAAGACACAGTACATAGAAAGTAAAAATACATATATACCATACATAATAGTGGATACACAGTAACAGTTATACAAGAGTATAGATGGTATTTACATGTTTTTTTTGCACATCAGCAGTTCAGCTCTACAAACATCATATATTTACTACTGAAATGTTGACTCTATTAGTACATAGTAATAAAAAACACTTACATCACATTTCAGTTTTCAATTTTATTTTTCTTGACAAACTCGTTGATTTCTTCCATGAGTATCTGGTGGCGGTTCTGACGCAGCAGAGCTTCTTGGAGCTGTTCCAGCTGCTCCCCACCATCCATGAAGCCCTTGAGGTTGTGGAAGGTGCCTCCGCCCTCTCGGTGTTCTGTCACGCGGTCTTGAGGGTAGTTGTATGTACGGACCTTCTCGTTTCTATTGCTGGAGCCAACCTAGAAAAAAAAATACAGAATTTACTATGTAACTTATTCAGTAGAAATTTATCACACATTGCAGGCAGCTGAAGAGATTATGTTTGAGACATATTAAGATCAAAAATCTATTTCATTCTTGAATTCTGAATGTTTATTACTTAATTATATGTAAATTGGCTTTCTGAAGTAGTGAGAACTTGATTATGAAACAAAAACAATATATTTGTACCTGTGATTTTCTTTCACTGTTAATTTTGGAAGTTTGGGCCTCAATCTGTTTCTCAAGCAGTAGTGTCCTCAGTTTCTGGAATGCTATTTCTTTGTTCTTGATCTGTGAGCGACCTTCTTGGCACTCCACTACTGTCCCTGTAGGGCTGTGTATGAGTCGTACTGCACTGTCTGTGGTGTTGACATGCTGGCCTCCCGCTCCACTGGCTCTCTTGGTCTCTATGATCACATCTCTTTCTGGGATGTCCAACTCAATATCTGTAGGCTGCGGCAACACTGCCACAGACACAGTGCTAGTGTGAATTCGCCCTCCTTTCTCAGTAGCAGGGATTCTCTGCACTCTATGCACACCCGCTTCCATTCTCATCAACTCAGGAACGCCATATCCAGATATCAGCATAGATGCTTTCCTGTAACCACCTATGTCAGATTTCTCCAAGGAGGCGATGTCAACTTGCCAGTCTTTGTAGTTAGCATGGGACAGATACATTTCAAACAGTTCTCGCACGAACAGCATGGCTTCCTGACCACCGGCGCCCGTAGTTACCTCAAGTAATACTCCGCCTTCACTCAATGCAGGTTCCAGTAAAATAGAATGGAGTTCACTGTCGATCTCCTTTATACGAGACAGATATATTTGAGCCTCCTCTTTTATCATCTTCTGTACTTCGCTGTCGTTTTCTTTTTTGTTTAGGTCTTTGAGTGAATCGATGCTGTCGTACAAGGCGATTCTCTGCTCTAGCACATTCACGACCGGCTTGATCTCATTCAGCCGTCGAATGTCGTCAGAGTTACGCTTTGTTTTAGTGTGGAGCTGCTCATGTTCCAGCATTAGGTGCTTCAGATATGTCTGGATCGCAGGATCAGACAGGTTCACAACATTCTGAGAGTAGCATCTTCGCTGCATCGAAATTTGTCTGTCCGTTTTTATTAACGACCGAAAAAACTGCACACGCGCAAACGCCATTTTTCTGTAATTTTATTTAACTTATTACAAATTTATTAGGTATTTTATTTATGTATGTACCGAATCTAAGCAAATAATTTGTTACAAAATTTGTTAGGTTATGTTATGGTTATGATATGAATGGAAACAGCTGACTGTCAATAATATCCATAGACAAGATTTTTTTTTTCTATTCTTTATTTTAGCGACCTCTTTTGCTGAGTAGCGGAATTATTTTGCCAGCGCCCTCTTACGAAAAATATTAAAAACTATACTTGTGTTTACCAGACGATAGATGGCAAAACAGTCAAAAAAATGTAGGGAAATTTTATTTTTTTACGTGCTGACCCGACAAATAAAGTTCATACTACATTGGACATACTGGTAAGAATAGTTTCTAAGGAAATGAAATAATTTTTTTTAAATTATATTTCTAGTATTTTTCACGCTAACTCACCTCCAAACCAATATGCTTAAAATCGGTTTCGTACTCGAACTTCTCTCTAACTCGAACTTGAACACTGACGATTGTTATTCATCGATGTTTTACACGCACATTCAGAGGCCCTTAGGGCGGTTTGAAAACTCTCGACACCAGAGTTGGCCACTCTCATTCGATAAGAAGAAGAAGACACGCGCATTATTATTTTATTATAATTTTGATAAAATTACATTTCGCTTTCTTGACAAATAGTAAGGATAACAACTAAGCACAAGATTCTACTCAAAGATATACAAACGCTTCTCTATGTAACTAAATAGCTAGTACAGATACAGACCCAATACCACAATTTGCTTGCAATAAATAAAATAACAGTCCGCATTTGCCCTCTGTTTTGCAAAGTTTTACTGCTTTGCGGTGGAGTGCGGGCAATGCTGCAAAACAAAGATCTACTCCCGCATCTGCAGCCTTCAAGGCCTGTTTATTTATTGAATCGTAAAAAAATGGCCATAAATCGCACATTTATTGCTCAGCTGTGACATGCTGTCGCTTGGAATTCAGTTTCACGGACCGGAGATAGGTTAATATCTTATTTCACGAGTTTAATATATAGGTACTTAGTTTATAAATTGGACCAGTTACCTATCTAAAATTACACTTCAATTAATTACTACTAGTACATGGTAGTGGTATACCTACCAACGGCGGCCTGTGGCTTTGCTAGCGTTGTATAAATATAAAAAGCGACTCACCAGTAACACATGTATCTATCTCAATTCATATACTATCATCATATTAAAAAAACACGATAATCTGGCCCCCTATCAGCGTAAAAAAGAGACAAACACATTGACAAATCATTAACACTCACTTGTGTTATGAATATCTAAGTATACCTAATGGTATGATATGATAATTAAGATAGGTACCTACTAACTGTTATATTTATTATAAGATATATTTTAAGATATATATTTTTGATAAAACAATATCAAATAATATCTACTTTTCTCAAATAAGAACACGTTCGGATTCTAATCAGATTAGAAGAAATTGAATGTTACAATATTACAGATTCTTGTTGGATTCAATTTCTGAGCGACTTCCGGAATATAATCTTTTTTAAAAGAAATTAATTTAAAAATATTTAAAAATTTCTTTGTGCAGTGCCAAAGATGGTTTTTCTAATAAAATAATCTTGATCAAGGTACAATATAGGTAGGTACGCGAAAGAATTAACAACTCCTTTTCATGCTAGTCATGCTTTTCATCCCACCATTTGCATTTCCATGTAAGCAATCAGTTCATTAAGTATCAAAGTGCCTACTTAAGTAATTGTTACAGATATAAACCCCGCACATGTACCTATTATTTACTAAAGGAAGCAAAAACCGCTCGCGGCGATCGCTACCACTCATTTACATTGATATCTAACTACTAGCTGTTACTGACTACCGTATGCACAATCACTATAGGACGGACCTAGGTATATAGTAGGTACATATGTATAGATATATATAAAAAAAATGTGCTGAGTTAATTTTCTGGAAGGACCTGGTATCTCACTGTGTTATAGCTAATTTTCGACAATATTACTGACGAAAGTGCTAGCCGTTTATTACAACTAAATTAGACCTTGTATCTGCCTAAAAAAACTGATTCTTCAGGAGAGCCAAGACCCCCAATAATGAAAAATATGTATCAAGGAGGAGGAATTTCGCTATTTATATACCTATTTTTGTATAAGATGTAAGGTTAAGTTACTATAAGCAAAAACTTGTCAACAAATTTTCAGTGTGTCTCACCCAAGTTTTGGAGATTCAAACACGTGCCCACTAAAAAGGGCTTTCTGATGAATAAAACCTGCCTATCTTTGTAAATATACGTAAGTCTGGACCTTACCTATTAGTACCCCTTCTTTTCTTCTTCTTATCGAATGAGAGTTGCCAACTTTGGTGTCGAGAGTTTATCAAGCCGCTCTAAGGGCCTCTGACATGACTTAACGACTGCCGTACTAGACAAACAGACGGGACCTACAATTTAACGTGTCATCCGTCATTACTATCCCTGAAACAGAAGTAAGGATTATTGAAAACATAAGATTCATAGCTATTAGATTCATTAACATAACATCCTTGAATACTTGCATTTATCCTATCCCCATTCTTGCTAACTGAATACGTCCCCACTCATTCCCCACGAATTCGCAAAACTACAAAGCCAGCTAATCGAGTGACGATCAAATGACACGGTAAAGCAGCCCGAGGCGTCCACGGCTTGCACAAAAAGTAGTCAATTAAATCGATAGAGTACAGCGATAATGAAACCTAATGAGACTTAATCACTGGACGACGTCCCGATTGTGGTAACACTCTGTCATTAAATTAATGAATAAACACATGCAGTTACACTGTATAATATCCAGCAGCAATTAAAGGTAAGCAAGGAGGTATTTGTGTTTAAATATCTTAATTTTCTGAATAATGAAGTTTTCCAGGAATACGAAATTGTTATCACCATTCTTAATTCAAGAAGAAACTATACATGTTTATGTTTTGTTGATACTTTTTTTAGTTTACTAGATGTTAAATTTTATGTCATCTTTGCTACCGTATAGTCACAAATACAAATCAAGTATCCAGCATTTATTAGATTATTTTCCATGTTGAAAATAAATAAAATCATTAAGTCTTAAGAAATTAGCTAATCTGGCGCAATGACCCTCAAATAGCAATAGGTACCCTGCGTGTGGGTAAATTTACTTTACGACCACAATAAAAAGATAAGCCTACAATATACATAACGCAGCCATTATACGCTCTAAGACGCGTGTGAAAATGATATAAGACTTACAAAAATGCTAATTTAAATTAACTAATTACGCTTTATGGTACTAACAGTAATTAAAGCCATCAAAATTCACATAATTTTCTTGTATGGTAATAAAGTATGCGCTAGGTAGGTACTGTTTTCTATTTCCGTATTTAAGTCAATATTAAAAATAACTAGTCTGTATTAAAAGTAGAAAAACAAAGAAGCATAAATAATTAGGTAAATTTATAAAAAAAATATAGAAATAAATAGTCATTTGATAGATATTACTAAATAGGTACAATAACTATAGAATTAATTATTAATTAATATTTATAAACCTTATTACTAAAAGCATTTTTCCAGGGAAGAATGTTAATGTTGTTTGTAGTTTTAACATTCTAAGGTATAAGTAAAGCAAAAAAAAGTAAAGCACTCCAGCAAAGTACCAACCTAATAAATAAATAGGTTCATTCAACAAACGAATGAGTTTCCAACAAGCCACCAAGCTTACTTAATGCCATCCACGCACTGCGTGATAAATCCCGGCAAAAGTAAGTAATCGAACAAATTGCCCCCACTAGGGTTCTGGCCCGTTTGCGCCGGGGTAAGGGGCCGCGGCAAATATTAGGTCTTTTACTCAGAGTAGGAAAGCTATGAGAATTCCGTTCATAATTTCAGTTTGGTTGATAAATAATAAAAGCTGTCGAGCCCTGGAATGGGTAAGTATAATGTTTTCCTTTTCGTATGTCTTATGATAAGTATGAGTAGTCAATTTATTCAAAAATCTTTCTGATAATAGATAATGAAATAGCCTGGGTGGCGTCTTCATTGCAGTTGGGATTCCGATCGATCAAAACGCACTCCTCGAGAAATCTTGATATCTGAAACTTCTTTATTTATTTACAATGGCACTCAAAAAAGGATATGTTCTTAAATAAACTTAATGTAAATTTTACTGGTTTCGATCCAGGACAAATTCCAAGGCATGTGTACACATCTTGGTCTAAATGTAAAGTTAACTACAAAAGAATATTAGCCAGAGAGAATACGTTTAATACTTAATGTTATGTAAGTTTGACTGTGGCTTCCTGATGATAAGCACTGCTCTAGTTAAAGATGTAACACGCTTGCCTAAAAAATATACTCTTCACTTTGGATTGAAAGACCAGGGACTGTGTTGCATTAACATACATTTAATGTAAATAACTAGCACTTTATACCAAAGGTTTGCCAACAATAGTTTTTACCCAGATTTATTTGCCAGGCAGGAACCGCCCGCGTCCAAATTGGCAACATTAGTCCTGCCCCATTTCCTGTGAGAGTGCCCGTTTGCCCAGCGCTCCTTATTACTGCCTCTTAAATAAATACGCCTGAAATAAATAAATTCCTCTAACACCACTTCACACTTTGCTAGAAATAATGGCGACCGCATAAATCTGTCGGATTTATGTGTTTTACTTAGTGCAAATATTTCTTTGGGAATTTTATTTCTGTGGGAATTGGGGGAAGCTGGGTGAAAGTTAAGTAACTCTATTGGTTCCATATTGCTGTAGTAAACCTAAAAGTTTTTTTTAATAATAATAAATAATTATACCATCTATCTTTAAAATTTACGTAAAAAGCAGTTTTTTTTTTCTAAAAATTCACAATGACGTACAGGGTTTTAATTTCAAAACTAAAGTATCACAAGGGCTTGAAAAAGCAGGCATCTTGCTCACTATAAAACTTTAACAAAAAAATACTACCATGTTATACCTCCTTATACAAAAATATCTACCCGTCACAATAACATTTAAAAATTTGATTAAAATATGTATAATTTATAGATATATTTGTCGCAAGTGTTTTTGAAATCTTTTTGTCATAAAATAAAATTTGTTGGGTTTGTGTAAAAGCCCAAATGTTTTGTGTAATTTACCATTTACTTTGTAAATTTATCCTAAGCAATCTAGTATTCTATTACAAGTCTATACATTATAGTCTAGTACAAAGTAAACTCAGTGCAAGTAAGCTGGGTTCAGTGGAGGTCAGCTCGATGGAAACAATCTTAGTGTTTGTACTGCCGCCCTAATGGCCCATTAGTTCACACGCACACGTGGAACTACGCGATTTATGCTGCTACAGTGTACTTTACTTGCTGCGTTTGTTATCTAAGCTAACGTAATTAGATTAGAACTATTTATTGTTTTTCGTAAGCACAGAACAGAATGTTTTTTCAGTTTTATGATAAAATGGTGTCTTCTTCTTGTTCTCTTGTTATCTAGTTAGCGGAGACATTGCCAAAATTCTTGTACGCAAATTCATAAAAAAATATAATCTACATGTTTTTTTACATGATTCAAATTAGCTAGGTGAAATTTGATGGTAAGTACGATGATACTGATAACAGTGTTGATAAAAATATATGGAGCAACGAAAAGTTTCAATTTATTATTATTTATAAATCAGATTTTTTACCGTTCTCATTAATTTCAATCCCCAACACAGACCGTGAAAAATATCTTCCACAGCACATTACCAAAACCTTTCCGTTAAATTAAATTAAAATCCGTTTACAATGTTGTACGACACCAAATCACAATCAATTTGCCACGACGACGCTATTCTTGTACCCCTTTGCTATCACCCCTACCAAGTGACGTATTATTAAAGGACCTCGAACAATATGCTTACTTGTAACGTCATGACTTTCGCGACTTTGTAAGTAATCGTAGGGGACGGCCGCGTTTGTCATCCTACCCTACATCTCACATCTTGTCAAACGAAAATTATCTCTAAACTATTTAAATAAGGTAGCTTTTTCTGTGGGGTAAGATTTGCAAGCGTCATAAATTTTATAGCGTTTTAATACAGCCATAACATAACAATAATAGGGTAAATGTTTTGGTAAGCCATAAATAAATGGGATTATGCCCCGTCGAGAGAGGACAAATTCGGTGACGCTCTTTTATTGTTGTTGTGCCTAATGGAACACTGTGTTAGAATAAATTGCCTTTTAATTTATGATGTGACGCTGTTATTTTGGCAAGAAAAAATATTTCTGTTTAAAAAAAATACAGCATTACTTATTTTATTTTATTTATGTTCGGAATTTTTCATAATTACTAAGTACATTATTTCGTTTGTGTTATATATTTTTTATTTTTATTCGTAAGGCATAAATAAAGTTACTTAAATAATATGTACCTACCTAATTATTGTGTAGCTGCTAGGAATCACAAATTTGCCTACTCCCTCATAGATGTCGCTACTAGACCCACTAAATCGATCGTCATTTTTTTATCACAAATCGAATCGTAGTAAAATTATACCTATTATGTTCAGCTTCGTAACATTCACCGTTTATCCTATATAAGTACGTAAAAGGCAATTAAGTGTGATTTGGCAACTAATCAAACATTGTTTGAGCCCATCCATCACGAGAGGGCGTGTCGCCGCGGAGCTCATTACGCGCCCGACTGAGAGCCACAAAACGCTGCTATCAGACGCTTGAATTAATCATGCTCGCATTAGTAGTCATTAGAAGAGCCTTAGCAAGTTTGACATGCAAAGTATATGTATGCAATGCGCTTGTCTAGTTCGTCGGTTTGTACTAATTTATATACATACTGGGTCAAATTACAAAACGTGGTTTAACTATTAGTCGCGAACTTTAAAATATGCAGTCTGTTTTTGTTGTTCGAAATTTGACTGTCTACTGTCATAATAATGAATCTGTCCAAATGTTACCAATGATAATCAAAGTTCCAATTTGAAGTTGACATTTTGAATGTTGTATGTTGAACTATGTTGAACAACAAGAACCGACTTTTTATTTTCATAGTTCTAGACAAATATTTAAGCCTCGTTTTGTAATAAGGCGGTTTTAGACTGATTTGTTTTAGTTTTGAGATTGTCTACTTTAACCGGGATTAAATATATAGGTACATATGTTAATATGTATACATATCTATTGCATGTTTTAAAATTGAGTTGCTTCAATTAATCATGCTCGTTCTAGTGGTCATTACAAGAGGCTTTGCAAGTTTGACAGGCAAAGTATGATTTCTTTTAGTTTCGAGTCTGTTGTTTGTTTTCTACATAGTTATAGATAGATAGACTTAACAATGCAGCATGTTTTTTAAATAAATTATATAGGGTGAAATGTAAACTATTTATGAAAGGTTTTGAAACCACTTATTAAAATCTAGCGCTTAGAAATTATTTTCATTCCCACGGGAACCTGCAGTACACACATTTTATCATTAGTTTAAATTAGTTACCATAACACCTTTTACACTAATATCTAAAATCTTGTTGACAACAAAATATACATTATTTAAAAAAAAATGTATAAATACACTCGAATTTCATGACAATGTGTTTTTTTTATTTATTACTATCTTTGAAAGTTCCATAAAAGCTCATCATATACTGTCTTGCTCTAACCCATATACTTTATCCTATAGTCTGTCTCTGTCCCTCTGCGCCGACAGGTCTGCTTTGGACGATCGTTAAAAATCAGGCTTCTCGGGAGGATCACTGAGATTTTATCTAAATATGTTGTATTGGTGATGTAAATGATAAATATGAGCTTTAAGGGCAAATATAAAGACTAATTAACATGGATGCACCTACATGCAATGAGATATGAGATATATGTATAAGAATTCAAAAATCAAAAATTTATACTTATACTTACTATAAAAACAAAATCAAGGAAAATATAATCAAAAAATTCGTTGTAGACTATTTTTTTTAAACATATAAAAAAACATAAATCTAAAAGGAGCTCATATCAAACAAGACAGGATTGCAGATCGACGGTAATACTGCTACTTAATTAAACAAATCATGGATTATGAATTCCAATTGATTGTTAGCTATATGACTTATAAGTCCATAGTTTAGTATGTTTCCGTGGCGTCCCTTACAGGTAGTGTTTACGAGGGCGTTTAAGTGAAATAAATAAATCAGTGCGGCGCTGCATCATTTTGTAAAGATGCTTGCCTCGGCCGGCGTACTTACAATACTCGCTTACAAGGTATAACAGTGGATTACAGTTAGTAAGGTTTCCATAAAATACATATCTACCTATATGAATTGTATTAAATAACTTACTTTTGTAATAGTGTGTGTATAGTTCCAACCGGATGGGCTAATTAGGTCTAAAATACACACCTATGAGGTTTTACGTCGATAGAAACAGTAATCACAAACAAATATACTTAACTTAACTTACAAACACAAAATCACTTCATTTAAAAAAAACTTTACTTACTTTATCTAATCTATCGGCTCTCATTTTACTCAGTTAGTATCCAACAGAATAAAATTCAGACACATTTTTATATAATATCTATAACTTTTAAACACAAAAGTCTAGACGCCTACATATATTTAAAATAACTTTATATTTTTAATCTAATTAGGTATCATAATAGAAACTTGGAAAAGCTCCAATACTGCATTAAAACTGTAGTGAAGTCGCCTGAAGCGTTCTGTTAGCAGCCATACTTTGCTTTCACGAGGCATCGAGAATACAATCGCAACTTAAACTGTACATTGAGTATACAGTTTAGCTAAGTCTGTGGCTGTTCATGATCTCATAGTAGATGTCGGTCGTATTAACGTGTATTGAAGCATTATATTTGCATTTTTCTAATGAAAAACTGTTGTGTAAAAATAAACTACAGAATGACTAATCTAAACTAATCATTACTTGTGTTGAGTCTGGTCGTTTCTATGTATAATAAGAATGTATTTACAAAAGTTATGTTATCTAGTACCCATGATACAAGCGTAAGCTTAGTATGGGGCTAGATGGCGCTGTGTGATATGTCCTGAAATATTTATTTATTATTTATTATTTTAAAATGTTTTTTTTAAGTCGGTTAAAAACTCCATTACTTGTTACTCAATAAATGTTCTACACCAAGCAAAATTAAGTGAACGTTTCATGAATGAAATGGGTTGTTAGCTCATGCTATATACGTATATACTACCTTATCTCAACAGAGCTAAGGGCTGTAAACCCGAGCTAACTTTACAGCCTATATAACCTGATTTCTCATACTTAACTATACTTATTGATAGTAATTTCACGCGTGGATGTGTGATTTTTCACGTTTTCTCCCGAGATGTTAACGTGACCCGGAGCGGCTCCATTTATGATCGGCACCGAAATGCTCGACAAATGGCGGCCAAATGAGAGACTTCATCCGCCGAACACGGTCCAGAGTGGCCGCTTTTTTGAAAAACGATATCGACTTTATCTATTAGTTCCGCATACATCACTGCGTCTGACCGTCTGAGTAAAATAATCTCTCATACAGAATCATCAATGGTTGGTGTTGATTTGAAACTAGTCGAGAGTAGTTGTCGGAGCGTAGGCCTCGGGCACATTTGATTATACGTTGAGAGAGGGCTAATCGCAGTCGACGGGCGCGCACCTCGAGATCAAACACAAGGCAAGCCGCCAGATATTTTTGTTTCTATTAAACAACACCCGACGTAATAATGTTTAACAATCGTGCAGCGATAATTTGAACAGGGAGTGGGATGGAGTAGATTTTTGTGTGGAATGGTTTGTTTTCTGTCGTAGTGGATATATCTAAATAGGTTTGGTAAAGGTCATAGTATTGTAACGAATGTAACTACATAGATACGAAAACATGATTTAGTTTTGTAACTAAGATTTCGATTAACTGTCTTTTTGATTAATTTTTAATTTGGTAATTGAAGAATTACTTTGTTTAACATAAAATTATGTTTGTATTATAATAAATAAAAAAATCATGAAAAAGGTAAATTAAGCAAGATCAATAGTCGATCCCATATAAATTTGACCTTGCTTATCTTACACGAAATAAAAATCACAACAAAATTAAATAAGAATTATGTAGTTTATGAAGATGTAGGTATCAATGTTTAAGATGACAACAATTTTAATGCCCAAAAATAACTTAAGTCACAATCATAACATTCGACTCCACAGCCTTCACTGTCCGTTTTGAACAGATAAGTGGTGATCTCGGCGGATCTGGGATTGTTATTAAATATTTGTGTAGTGGTGCTATTAGAGTGCGGCTAATTCATCTCATCTCGCGGCGCGGGGCTAATCACCGCGAGTAATGCTTAACGAGCATCTAGCTTACTAAGTTAGGTGCTAGGGTTTAAGCGCAGGATAAGCAAGAAATTGCAAGAGAATAACCAACTATGTATTAGAAAGTAGGTTGGGATAAGAGAGGCCAACTCGAGTGTTGAGAGTTTCAAAGTCCTATGGGCTTCTGATGTTGCTGAACGACTGTTGTACTATGAGACAAACAAACATGATGAGACATGTTGTTGACAAAGAGGTGAGATTTACAATTTGACATCCCAATTGGAATTTAGAGCACGAAAATTAATTTTGCGTTGCTAGGATAAAAAAGCAATAAATATAAGTACCTATTCGTAGCCTGCTTTCAGTGTAAAGCTAACACGTTCCAATGAGTGAAAAGCATGAGATAGAAAGAAATCAAGTTGTATTAGAAGAAGCCTTTTTTTACTGGCGCTTATTCACAAAAACAGTTTATCTACAATCCTATCAAAACACCTCACAGCAAAAATAGCTAACTCACGCAACACAAGCTTGCAAAAAGAGTCCGCAAAAAGCGACTTTTTGCGCCATTAAGTTGTTGCAGGCTTTAGCGCCTGCTCCATATATCTCTGGCAAACCGAAGCATTGTGTTACATAAATAAAAACGCTAAACGTTCTCTGTATTGTCTATTAAGAATTACTTTTCTCGCGGCGGCGCGCGCACAATGGCCGGCGCGCCACAAAGAGATAGATGCTTATCAAGAACACCAACATTAATACGCTGCAGGCACGCCCCAATCACGAAATACTAGATCCGTTTGTGTTTTGTGTCGGCGCAGGCGCACTTCTCTTTATTTTCACGCCTGTTAATGTATCGTTAGGTTTCCACTGCTCATGAGAGCGGATTAACATTTTGAGCGATTTGTACTGTTGAGTAGTGTAGGGGGAGCGCGTTGATGTCTTTTGTTGGGAGGAGGCGCTTGCGCATCTTGTACTTAACTTACTCATACAGAGAAATATTAATTAAATATTATTATTTGATTTCTATTGTAATAACAAGTTTAACGTGTATTGTGCCAGTTTTTTTAATTCAGCCAGTTCTAGACTTATTAGCCAATATATATTACACAGATAATTTTGCGTTTCTTAGGTCCCATGAGTGAAAAATTATATATAACAATTTTACTATCGGTAAAAAAGTATTTGACGACACTGCCCCTTGGATTAGATGATCGAAACTCAATTAATGAATAACATGCCAGTAAATTGAAAATGGAAATCACTATCAAATTGTAATTTAGAATGATTTGTGCATCAATACGAGGAATGAGTAAGATTGCCATCTGCCCGGAGTGCGGGCGGACGTTGCACAATTATTTGCATTATAGCGAATTGAAAATCAACCGTATAAGTAAATCAGTATCGCTGTATAAATTACAAAGTGCCTGAAATTATAGTAAAATCTGTCCCAAGCGAATTATCTACGTAAATAATACCCGAGACCTGTAATTTCACTCCGACGTAAGTATAATTTTGTTTCGTTTATTTTCCTACGCCGGAGACAATGGGCCAGTAAATATCTTGATGGATGTTTAAATGCATTTTGTCGTATATTTGTTCAACTAATGAACAGAAAAATGGACGCGTATTATAATAAATATGGCGAAATATGTGTCGTTATTTAGTTCGCGCTTAAACCAACAGGCGAGTGCGGCGTATTATGTCTCGTAAACATATCTGCTTTATTGTACCCATTCGGAAAATAGCCAATAAATATACATGTATGTTTTAAAAACGTATTTAGTTTAATTAAATGTTTCCGATATACATATATGTATAACTTATTCAAATTAGTATTTATTTCTCGTTTGTTCTGTTTAAAATATGACTATTATATGCGTTCTATTTCTTGGACGAGTTCTATTATTATGTTGAATATTACAGTTTTCTGCTGTTCAGGTTGCTCATTCAATATTTCTACCACAAAAAGTTTACTGCATAATTGGGGTGTTTACAACTCAACCGAATGAGCCGCCCTGACACGAGCTTCTTAGAACTTTGCGCTATAAATGTGTAAACGATACCACAAAACTTCTGTGCGGAGGAAAAAAATAAGATTTGGTTTCACACACATCAAATTGACCCACTCACTTTAGCATACATTGATTTTTGGCGATATTCAATCGATACATTTTCTCGTGTAAAAGAACCAATGGACACCTTGTACAACAAAGGTTCGGAATAGGCTAGGTGGCAATAAAGCGGCTGGTACACCTGTGCAGCGGCCGCCAGTTTATGAGTTTATAACATTACACCTCTCGGCTCGGAATAGACCCCCGCTGGTAATTGCTTCATGAAAGCCTCATAAACGGACGCTTTATTAGACAAAAAACTTGGCCGCCGACAAATTAGATACAAATAGACAAATTATGTCGTATTTCATACGGCTTCTCCAGATACAATACGGACAGCAGTTTCATTAAGAATCGAGTTCATTATCTGCTGAATATCTAACCGCTTTTGACTAATGTCAAGAGCTGTTTATATTTTTTTATAAAAACTTCAAATAAATCCTATTATCTGAATGAGTCCCAAAGGCAAATAGCATAAAAAGCTAGTGAATGTGGTGCAATGGAGCCGACAATAGCAACAAAGCAGTCCGGCGGGCGGTGGGACGTAATCCCGACGTCATTAATAAGAGCTCTTCACACGATCGGTGTTAACATGACAAATGCGCGCGCGCACAAAGCAGCGCCGCGCCGGCCGGGGGCTCCCGCGCCGCGCCGAGGGCTCCCGCGCCGCCTCACACCGCCGCGCCCCGGTCTCACTCTTCTAGCTACGAGACTTGTTTACCAACCTTGCGCACATCCAACCGGACACAACACAAGCGCAAAAATAAATCAAATTAATATTACAAATATGATAATTTTGATTTACGGCGCTGCCGACACATATTTCAATTAAGTTTTAAATCATAAAATCGAAATACGAAAATATAAAATTTGAATGTTTATTAGATTAATAAAGTTAAATTATTCAATCAACTAATAGAGGTGCTCCGACGGGCGAACTCACACATGCGAGTTGAGCGTACGAGTAACTCGCTGCTATATCTACTCGCCCTCGGAGCCTCCGCCGGCTCTAACACCAATTATTGCAAGTAGAAAATTAAATTAACACACACGCACGTACGTACCGCGGCGAGGGTAAATAACCAATCGAGGTTGACCCCTGTAGTTTTTAAACTGGCTCTTTTATCGAAAGGGTAAGTAGTCGCAGGGTGCACGAGGGAGTCTCAAGTAAGGTGGTCGTAAGCTCCGGTCAGCCATTTTGCCGCGTCCGCTAATTGCAGCCGTCAGTAGTTATTCCAACGCAAACTATGAGGATCGTCTTTATACTTATTGCGCTGCGGTTTGTACTTTTCGAATTAGCACTTCCATCGCTTCCGCTTTTTTCTTCGACTACCCCATTGTTATGAGTTCTATTTGCGGTCAGAGTGCAACATGTGACGTACAGACAGTTCTGACCTTTTTACTCAATATTTAGAGAGACGGCGTAATTAGTAAATTGTGCGTGTTCGAACACATAAAAGAATGAAGGAACTCGGACTTAACACGCTGTGTCGAATCGTGGGGAATTCGATACTAAAACTCTAAAGTGTTGCCTGAAATCGAGCGTGTTAACCCAAACCATCCTGATGCGGGTCATATTGGTATATTTTTAATCGAGGCTATGCTTGATTGGAACCAATCAAATGACGTAATTTATGGCCTGTGTTTATAGGTGGCGGGTCTTTTAGTAGGGTTGTGGGTGACCTTGGCCTCAAAGGGCATGCCTTTAATCCTTCGTGTCGAATGTGGGCTCCAGCTCGACCTACTGATTATTGGAATCTTAATGAAAAGCGGAGCGAATGAGACGTGATGAATATTAGACTAGTAGGTATTGATTGTAAACTCTTAGCTAATCTCATAATAAATTAAACCAAGATTTACATGAAAATACAGATATATTTCTTATTTTCCATATCATTGATATCACAGTACAATAATTTTTCAGTCGGCTATTTCCATGGCAACGAATATAATAATCTAAAACTGTCAATCTTGCAACTGTCATTGGTTTTACTTTTTAAAAGTTTATCGTTACCAAAGAGATTTACATTATCAAGTTTGACTCCTTTATCCAATAATAAGGTTTGCTTACAGTTCGGCCATCCTCTATTAAGTGAGTCCCTTCACTTAAACATGAAAAAGAAATACAATGTAATTGTAGTTGACTGATTAATCATGGATACTATCTCATTACTTCTTAAACAATGAAATGATCGAACTTTTAAGCACAAAATTAATAACAATTGTTTAACGATTTCGCGTCACTCTTTGTTAGTACTATGAATGTGATTTTCCATATGTTCGTAGATTATTAGTAAGTATTATTTGTGCCGGTGTTGTCACAAGCTGGCACGGTGCTGCGGGCCGCGGCCGCGCGAGGCGGTGCGCGGTGCCGCCCGCCGGGCTCTGCGGCGCTGACTCCTGCAGCGCGCCGCATGTCGGGCTCGACCACTCGAACTAACCTCGTAGTGGCGCTTGTTCTCGTACTTTAGCTCGTAGTTCATAAACTCAATGGCTCTTGGCTTGTCAAGTCATGTTCAGTCTACCATAATCTGCAATTAGTTGTGAAGTATAAGCAATCTAGTAAATCAATCATTAATCGAGCTGCAATCATCTGTTCAGTGTATAACGCTCAGTTTTCGTATTTAACACTAATGAATCGTCTCAAATGTATGGTCTCGATATATCTCCAGTGTGTTACGATCTGCAATTATATGCTCGTAATATCATCTCAGGTCTGTCACGATCTACAATCATCTGTGCAATACAAACAATTGTGTTGTTGCACTGATTGCTCATTTTCATGATCTACAACCATCTATGCTGTATAAATCGCTCATTCTGTTCATATTCTGCACTGATTGCTCGCAACCCGTAATATCATCACTTCAATCTGAAAACATGTATACAAAACTATGATACAGTTTTATTCTTTTCTTTTTCGCTTAAGACAGTCTTCTTTTATACCTATCGTTAAATGAAGAGACATTATGAGTACATACTGGCATATATCAGTTAAGTATAAAGAATGGATAATTTAACTATTTTCATGGTAGATGCTTCCGTATCTACGTCTTTCATCTCATAGCAACTGCCCTTTCACATAGTATACAATGATAACACCACCAATCAAAGACGCATCAACCTTTTTTGTAATTAACGTTAGTAACTGATTAATCGTACCTTAATTCCAAGTCGTGAATTTTAAGTAATAATAATTATCTTAAACCTCTCAAATTCTCTCTACAATGCGTCACTGACGATGCACAAGACTGCATCACGTTGCTGCTGTCGATCCTCGACGTTACATCCATTCAAAGAACTGATGAAGACTGCTCACAATGCAGGTGGACTCTACCGCAGACGCAGTCATCTCAATAGCCAGCAGATGTATCTCAAACATAACAAATTACAACAATCTCATTCAACTATACAATTTCATCATTATTATTTCTTTTGGGGTTGTTGACAAAATACAACAGAAAAATATCAGAGATTTCCTCGACAATATGCCTCATACTTATAAGTGGTTCTATTAATAATCATCTACAGCATTTACTTCATTCACCATTATTCATTCATTCAAAATTTAAGAGCGATGCTCTTGTCTGTGGAGTATGCGCCATTCTCCTCGATTTTCGGCCAATTCCTTGACCTCCTTATACGACATAACGCTTGCCTTCTCTTTGACTTGATCGATATATGTCCTTCTCAGCCTTCCTCTTCCTCTTCGTGCCTCTAGCTTCCCCTCGACAAAATGCCATTTATTACTTAGCATTAAAACAATATTTGTATAACTGACTATGCTGTACACTACACCTAGTATAATTAATCATTATTGTCGGAAATTCATTACATTTTACGTTGTTTCTACAGTTGCTTTTAAAATTCTTGACTTTTACATCTTCACACTGACAACCTGCTACATAGACACTATTCATATTGCACAAACTTTAAACATATATAGCAGCTTAAAAGGCCCACGTGTGTCTGAGGCCCAGCGTTGACATTATATGAATGAACTAGTGGGTGCTTGCGACTTCGCTCGCATTAAAAAATAAAACTTGCATTACTTACATTTCACCCCTTTAAAAGTAGCATTTCCAAATATACTTTCATAGCGGATGCCTACGTCATAACATCTACCTTAATTCCAAATTTCAGCCCAATCCCTCCAGTGGTTTAGGCTGTGCGTTGATAGATCACTATATCAGTCAATCAATCAGTCAGTCAGTCAATCACCTTTGAGTTTTATATATTTAGATGAAAGGTGAATGGGGTTTCTAATTATGAAACTTCTTTTCTCGTTATTTTCATTTGATTTACAACCCTTGAAACAACTAAATCTCTTTTCACATTCTGCTGTCTTTTAAATTCGAGTAGCGGGTGCGTGTCATTTGCGTCTAACAGTACTCTTACTGGCCCCAGCTTGCGTCTCGGAGTAAGGAAGCCACGATTGAGTGGGGGATGAGATATGTCTTTTCTATATAACTTAGTGTTATTATATTTTCGGTACTTTCATTCACATAGGTAACATACATTCAATAATGGACCGACTCCAGTAACATTTAGATTAGTAAGTACACATTTTAAACTAACACTAACAGCTTATTCACGTTTCGTTCGTCTTGCTCAGTGATACTAATCATTCAATTAATTATGAACCAGTAACTAACACAATACTATCATCTTGTGCTTTCATAATGCGCACAATCAACAGTCAAAAGTCCACCTTAAACTTCCAACAAGTTTCACTAATACATGTAAACTTATCTCTGTATATATTCTATCAGACATCAATCGTTTGCAAACCCTTTTTTTTTACTGTGCTTTCAGCACCTACTACCTCCTTTCTTTAGTATTATATTCATATTAATATCCATTTATTTTCGTAAAGCCTATTTACACGTCCAATCCGTCTAGGAGATGATTATCCGAGTTCTCATTTTAACAGTCAAATTATGTTCACTAATTTTATTTATTCTTAACGATCTTACCAATTTTGATTACCTATTAAAGTCATCCATCTCTACTACTTTCTTCAGTCAAGGCTTTTTGCTTTAAAATATTCTCACTTTGACATACTATTATATGTACCGTTTTTTTTAAAAAACAACTGTACTTGTTAGCACAATTTCTCTCACCCAAAGTCATTGAGTGCATGCTGGTACGAGTATCAAATGCGTTCTGCATCTACCGCAGGCTGTGCACACTCCTAATACTCAATGTTTCAATAATACATACTCTTGCATCTACATCCACTAAAATGCAAGAAATCATTTTGCATCTGTCAAATTTTTTTTTCAACACAATACCTTACTTAATCATTTTAAATGGTATATTTTATTCAAACTTGCTTCATTGGTCTCTAAATGTCTGTATTGCTTTCTAGTAACCAAATTATCTATGACAACATTGATAACATCAATCTAAACTCTATCCAATCAACGCCCGAACTAGAGATTTTGAGTTTTCTTTTCGCTTCGTTATTGGACTAGATAAAAAAAATGTACGGCAAGTAACTGGTCATTTCAATTCATTCAAATTTATTTCCATTTTATATCTCCATTCGTCATTTCTATGACTAGAGGAACTAATGACTTCAATTATATTTAAAACAGACTTCACTGACTTCACAACAGAAAATAAATGCGTGCTCAAATCAAACCAAGCTTTAGTCAAATTTATAATCGTATAATATTTAAATGATTCGCAATTATCTAATTATAACTTTAACTCTGTCCTATGTAGGCATTCACTACTTTTCACAACATTGGAGTTTGTATACATTGTCCTGTTCAGTACATTTACTCTACTTCATGACATAATTCGTTCCTAATTATCCTTTAGATCAAAATTTACGATGACTGTATTTTGTTCGAATAAATGTAAGTATCTTTAATATTTTTCTTAATCTTTGGTTTTTTCTTTTTATCACTAAGCATACTCGTATTCGTTTTATTTTCATGTGTTTATTTTAACTTTATATCTCTAAAATTTATAAGTATATAACAAAATCAGTAATGTACTATTTCGTACATACTATTCACCAGTTATTCAAATATAAATGATCTATTACTATCTCTGAATATCATAAATTCAACACAAATTGTTTCAGAAATATTTGTGTCTCTTTCTGTTTTTATCATAAAATAACCGAGGTGATTATGTAACATTCAAATCAAGAGCATTTACATAATATGTTCCATTCTATTGCGTCAAAGTATATTGACTCAACACAAAAAATCATGCAGCACATACCTACTCTTACTAAACAAAGACGACACGACTAAGATGCAGCGCCAATGCCAATACCAATCCATCGTTTTGAATCGGGAATAATATTTTTTAATTCGACCATTTTAGAGAAATGTTTGTAGCAAGAACATTATTTTGAGCAATATCAAGCCTGGAAGATCTCATGGAATATAAATTGTTAGTACATCTTAATTCAGCATACCATTGTAATCTGCCAAATTATAATTTCGGTGAGAGCCACTTCTGTACATCAAACATCTTAACTCAACGTGCATATTTTCCTTATATACCTATAGCAAAGATTTATTCATTATTTTATAAAAAAAAATGTTATGCCTTTAATACCAAGACAACATATCGATTAATGTTATGGAAAATACATAGAAAGTAGTCAACCAATTCAATTAAACTTTCTTTCTGAAAGTAAAACGACTAAGAGTGACACCTGCTTATCTAAATATTGTACCTATAGTTTATGATCTGACTCATTATTGTATCATTGCACATTCATCATCATTTGTTCAATACTAAAATATTAGCAAATATAATTAAATATAAATAAAGCAACATTGAATCAATGCGCGCCATCCGATCGTGTTTTGTTCACGGCACGGCCGCGTCACCAAGCGTACTAGCCAATTCTCGGACTTTTCTATGAAGATAAGATATTGTATAAAATATACTCACTCTCTGGCTACTTTACCGTGGTTTGTCCTTTGATCAAATCATAACTAATCATCACATTGCTTAACATTGAACAACATTATGTTCATAGTGATCAACATTGGATAAAAAAATATTTACTTCACCTGATTCCGCGGTGGGATCGAAGTTACCATCTTACTCAAGTTACCACAAATGAAACTGCCGCTTAGTTTCGCCTCAAAGTCTCGGTTACCGCTTATGTTTTCTTTCATTTTTCTTTTTCGATGCTTGAACTATCCTTTACCCGTTTGTTTCCATTACTTTATTCACAATGATATTCCGTCGACTATCTAATCTGTATTTTCTGTAAATCGTGGGCTGTGATCTTTATCCCACTTCTGAAATGTAAACTCTTAGCTAATCTCATAATAAATTAAACCAAGATTTACATGAAAATACAGATATATTTCTTATTTTCCATATCATTGATATCACAGTACAATAATTTTTCAGTCGGCTATTTCCATGGCAACGAATATAATAATCTAAAACTGTCAATCTTGCAACTGTCATTGGTTTTACTTTTTAAAAGTTTATCGTTACCAAAGAGATTTACATTATCAAGTTTGACTCCTTTATCCAATAATAAGGTTTGCTTACATGATTGACGTTTACATATTTTAAAAAACACACTGCGAGTATGGGATCGATATGAGAAGGTAAATTATAGAAAAAAATGGCAATATTTTGAAGAAATAAAACCAGAAACTTTTATTTTGTTTTTATCTTTACACGGAACCTAATACTAAACATGCAAACTAACTTCTTTGTTTTTTATAGGTAAGGCTCAAACTATATCTTTGCATTGGTCCACATATGATATTATAATTCCGCGATAATATCTACTAAAAATACAAAACGAAAACCTACCTCGATTTTGGAGAGTTGGTGAAAAACATACATGAATATTTATAGAAACTGTGGGTAGGTATAATATGCCTCGCCCATCAAACATACGGATTGTTCTCAGTAGCTGCAAATATTCAGCGGTTTTTATTCTTATGTGTTTATGGCAGCTATTTGCATACCCATTAGTATATTTTCCTTATTACACCAATTTGGACGTATTAGAATTGATTAACCTTGCGTTTTTGCACAATAACAGTAGCTAGATGTGTTTCTGTTTTTCCTGCGCAAATTAAATGCACTTCGATTTAAGACCACGATATGTAGAGATATGTACTATATCTAGGAAAGTACTTATTATTAACCGACTTCCAAAAAAAGGAGGTTATCAAGTCTTCTGAAAGTTTTTTTTTTAAACTAATCAATTGATCATGTTACAGAGCAGGTTGGTTTTCAATTACTTAGTACAATAACTAGTGGTGTGGAATAAGTGGAACTATACCTATATGTATTTTGAAGAAAAAATAATATGTATGAATGGTAAATTTTTAAGTTACATGATATAGGCTTACGCTTGACTACAACTTGCCTGATGTTAAGCAACGTTATAGTCAACGATCTAGCGCGCTTGCCTAGAAGAAACCGGTTTACTCTTGAATTCAAGACCGACAAACATGTTTATTATAAAATCAAATCAAATCAAATCAAATCAAAATCATTTATTTGCAGAATATAGGTTTTACAGAGTTGTTCAAAAATAAGATATTGACCGCTACATTCTCACCCATAGGGCGTGCAAATTGGTTTCACAAAGTATGAATATTAATTTAAATTTAAATGCCAGAAAAATCAATTAAAATTAGGTACATCATAAATGTCAAATAGTTTCATCGTTCAAAAATAATTTTATGGAATAATAACACTTTTCCAATAAAAACACTCTGAGTCGTTTTTGAAATATAGCATCAGACTTGATTTCTTTGATGGTCGCAGGGAGCTTGTTGTATATTTTTTTGCCCATATTGAAAATGCTGTTTCCATATTGTACAGTTCTATGTTTTTCTGTGCAGAGTCTGTTGTCATATCTTGAGCTTTTTAGTATTTTATATTTATGCAGATTGTTCCTTGTCATAAGTGATGCTTCATATATGTATATTGATGGAAGAGTCAAGATTTTGAGATTTTTGAATTGTGGGGCACATGATTCGGTCTGGCTGAGTCCACAGATTGCACGAACACATTTCTTTTGTGCTTTAAAAGCAACTTCCTTTTCTGTTGCATTTGCCCAAAACAGAACCCCATATTTTAACGTTGAACTCGCATAAGCATGGTAAGCTGTTAATAGGGTTTGTATATTTGCAACTTTCTTAAGTAGATATAGAGCATACGCATACTGGTTCAGTTTGTTGCATGTCCGCACACATCATGTTGTTCATATTGAAATTATTTATATGATTATTTGTGTTTAAATTTTTTTTCTCATAGTGGGTTTGATTACTTATCGATTTACATTAACGTAGAGGCTAGTTCACATAATATATAAATATTTACTTTTAATATCAAAGATAATAAATGGCATTTTAAGCGGCCTAAAATAGTGGCAACACTTAGAAGCAGCTCAATGATGTAATTAAGTATTTAATTTGCACGAGGTTTGCTTAAAAGTGAGAGGAGAGCTTAACTCGAGGGAGTTCAAATAAATCCGCAATAATTTATTGAGATTTATTACTAGATCCATGTTTATTACTGAGCTTGTCAAACTTGGTTAATTTGATTATTTAATATCAAGTTTCAAGTGTGCTTCTAGGTCATAGCTCGTAGTAGCAATGGCTGGCCAATATAATGACTAATTTGATTTTAACTAGATAATTTATAAAATACAAATAGATTATCTATGTACTCACGTTATATTGTTGACTGCTCCTAGCTTAGTTGGTAGTGGCTCTGCCTTCTAATCTAGGGGTGCGGGTTCGATTCCCGCATAACACAAGTAATTGTGAATATTAAAATTTGTAATTACTTATGTTGAGTCTGGTCGTTTCTATAATAAGTATGTATTTAAAAAACAAAAGTATATATGTATTATATCCGTTATCTAGTACCCATGATACAAACGTAAGCTTAGTCCATACTAAGACTAAGGCTAGATGGCGCTGTGTGATATGTCCTGAAATATTTATTTATTTATTATTTATTGTAAATTTTTAAAAAGATGTTTATAAAAATGTTAGTAGGGTTTTCCACTCCTATTTCTACTTCCATTATAAACTAAAAAATAAATCTACGTTTCCTTTAGTAAAAAATCACGTTATTGGGCACATAGCTAGGATTTTATGCATGCACAATATTTGAATAATTTTGTATATTTTTCCATACAATTTTGCACACAAATTATAGAATTTTCACACTGCAAAGTAAAGGTTTATCGGTTAATACCGCTTTATTGCGAGTTTTTTTCGCCTAATCATCTGTTTGTGTGTCAGAACCGTCGTAAAACGCCATCTCGCGGGAATGCGATAGAATTAATACACAAATTACAGGTTTGTATGCTTTTAATATCATGCAATAATTTTAGGGTTCGGGTCAGGATTGAGGATTTTTTTTTCGGTGTTTAATAGATATCTAAAACAATATTGATTTAATTCAAAAATGATGCTATTGCAAATATAACTAAATAAAAAAATAAAATTATCTACAAGGGAGGGTTCTTTCAGTAAAAACCAAACTTATAAAAACAGTGTGTAAACGTAAAATATTATGTTACAATACATTCTACGAACCATTTCAACCACATGGCAAAATTTAAGATAATTTACTTGCATACATAACTATGATAAAAAAGATTTTTAAAGTAGTTTCCCTTCTATCAATATGCCCTACGGAACTTTCTTCACATCATTTTGATTCGCTCTTATCCGTTTATTATAAGCACGAACGTCCCGCTCTGTTATTTGGACATCAATTTGAGGTGTGTTGCACCTGCTAACCTCTTCCAATATTTATTATTTGTGCGGACACTTCCACGAGTTTGTGTTTTGAAACATAATTTGGAAACTAAATTGTTTTGTTTTGTTCCAAAGTTTCGATAATTGGAGCTGTTTTCGAGTGAAATGGTTTTAGATTAGAAGATAAGTTACCACACAAGTAACTTGGACACAATTAGATGACACTTATTAAAATAAATATTTTTACGTGGAAGAGGTTTGTGTTTGACAACAGCCCAAAACAGGTTCTTTTATTGTAGATGTAACGTTCATTAAAGTACGTAAATATATCTGCTAGAAATCAATTCTTCAAGCTTCAATGGAAAAAAGTATTTATGTATTATACCCGTTATCTAGTACCCACGACACAAGCGTTTGCTTACGGTGGGGCTAGATGGCGCTGTGTACAATGTCACGGGTTTTTTTTTTTTATTTAAATGTAAAAATATTTTTTACCAGCTATTACGAAATCTATTTGTAAATGAAGGTTCATTCATATACTAACAGTTTTTGTTGTACAGTTCGACAGCTATACAGAAACCAATGGGGCGCGCCTATTTACATAACACAATCAATATTAATCCGTCCGACATATCAACATAATTAATTACATTCATTTCCTCGTATCAATCAAACCGAGCTTACAAAATATAATCAAGTTGGATTGAATTAATATTTCTTATTTAAAGTAAATTGAATGATTGTTATAATACAATATAATGATATAATTTCGTGGGGCAGTGCCCGCCCTATCGTTTTGTAGCCTTCCTTACTTGCTTACTATAGCATGCGAGGGTAACCGCGGGAACACACATGTAGAAATAATTATGAGCCTTTCTACATATCATTATAGTAACGTAGAGGGGTAATGTTTGACACGCGCTTTTTGGTAGCTTTTCTTCGTACGGTGTTTGGAAAATTTATAGAAGATGAAAATGGAAATTTTGAGTTGGTTGTGTTTGGACTTTACTATATTGCATAAAAATAGTTATTGATGTTTACAGTTTTTTTTTTGGTGAACATTATAGTAACTACCTTCGTCTAAACCAATGTAATTCCGTCGACTTTTCATAAAAGGTCACTAGTTGAAGACAATTTTTTTTTTCAGAATATAAAGTAAGTAAAGAGATGGAGTGTTAAAAAAACTAAAATGACTATGCAATGCAAATTAATTAAAAACAAAGAATTTTGAAGCTCATATACTCATGTAAACACTTAAATAATAATCCTTTACCTATTCATGACGTTAAATTGCAAATAAAACTTCCTAGATCCCAATTGGTACCTACGGAAAAACGCCAAAAGGCATATTATACCTACATACACAAGCTAAGTTTTACTAACGTCTGCAACAGAACCATCAGGTTTGTCGAATCGTTGATTGCAGAGGACGCGAGCGGGCGCGGGCGGCACGCGATCGTATCCAAATTATTGAATTTCTATCTAGATTGCCGACACAACCGACCAAAACGAAGCGGAACCACGGAACTCTCTGTCGTACTAACTACAACCAGCACGCGTCTCGAGCTCGATTACTCGATTATCCGATTACCGCCAAATCGATTCGAAACCGACACCGAAAGATGATCGCCACAATTACATACACCCGTGCCACAGATCATCACATTCCACTATTAAATAGAACGTTATTGTTTAAATCCGCGACCAATCGGAAATTCGAATACTGTTGTTGTATCGAGTCTCAGATATGAGGAACTGACATGCGACGGCAGTACGGAATGTGTTTATTGATTCACGCCATGTCTTCCAATTTATATGAATTTCACACTTATAATTTGGATTTTTAGACGAGTTTCTTTTATTGTTGACTCATACCCGATTCAAATTTGAGAGATTTGATTGACTTGTTTTTTTCTAAGTTATTTTACTTATAGGAAAATAAATAAATTATTCACTTTTGTGTCTAATATACATTGAGATCTGTGATTATAATAATTTGCTTACAAATTTGTTATTGTTTTTGGGAATTCTTTTATTTTTATCCATAATCCAAAACTCCACAAACGATCAACGTTAGTCTGAGAATAACCCTAAAGCATTCGTCACTAATAATTATTTCCCCAAACCCTACCCTCACTCCTATTTACAGCAATTCATCGACAAAATAGATATTTCCAAAACGCGAGATGCTTCATGGCACGTTACAAAATCATAAAATAAAATGAAATAATGTTTGTTATGACAGTTCCCCGCATGACAAAATATGGCCATTTATTTTCTACAACAATGTTGAATATCAGTTTAATGACCGTGTCATAAAGTTGGAATTACCCTTTAGAAATAGAACGCTGACTTTGATGTGACTTTTAGAAAACTCTTTGATTATTTTCAATAACAGACATACATAATCTTCATGAAAATTATTTACGCAATTTTAAAAGTAATGTCTTTACAGATATTAACCACTAAACATATAATAACAATGCATTTTGATACTAAGGTTTATGAATAAACCTATACGTCACTTTATCTAATTGAACCAATTGAACGAAATGAAATAGTCGTGCATTTAAAATTTGGGTTTAAATTCGTCGCGGTTTCAAGTCCAAGTGTGAAATACGGATCACTTCGGGACGACGGTATACACGAGTTGATAATATAAGGTATGTATTTTAGAAGAAATGCGTCTCTCAACATTTATTCAAAATAAAATATGACAGTATCATTTGTTTTTCAGATTGGAAACCACGTTTTGGTTTAAAATTACTTTTACTACAAAGTTATTTTAACAAGTAAATAAATCTGCAGGCTGTGTGTGATACACAGCACAGTCGAGATTCACGGCAGGTCGTAACTCAAGCGCAATGTGCCGCAAAATCAATAGCACGGGGAGTGAGGGATGCATGGAGGTATCCAGGAATGATCCAATATATTTTTAGAAAATATATTGACACTAGGGTGAGTCTATGGCTGAACAGGAATTTTTACGATGTAAAAGACTTCCTTCATTATTTTTCTTCATACCTGCTAACATCATGCTAAAAATAACAATGATCAGTGCTTAACAGACTAACAAACAAACACAATTGTTTGTTATAGAAGCTTAAACCTATCACTTAATTGAAATTTTAGTAAGTAGGAATGGGACAAAGTTTAGTCTTAGTTTTATTGGCTAGATAGCTAGTTGGTGGGTATAGTACTAATATCTGACACTACCTATACGTACTTTTATAGACCGTATGGTATGTGGTATAACCGAGTATATAAAAAAATCAAATTTTAAAATAAAAGTTTGGTAATAAATTTAATGAACATAAAAAATGCTTCAGAAATGGATGGTATGGAGTCAAAGTCGGTTTAAAAAAACTGTTCAAATTTAACAACTTACAGCGCTCTTTTTATGACAAGCATAGAATTCTAGACATCATAAACTCCCCCGAAATATTAAATTAAAACAATAAACAAAATTAGCATTTTTTCGTTTATATTCATAGAGCCTATGTGGAGTTATCGCATAAATCTAAATAGGCGCACGTTATATACGGACTACATAAATAAAGTTTATGTACCGTAAACCTTCAATTAAAGCCAGCGCTGTGTGACCAGTAGCTTGCGCCAGCTAAATAACTTTACACCTCCATGTAATTTAGCATTTTGACAGTGTTGCTAGCTTAACGGATTTGAAGGATTTAAAAAAAAAGTGGGTGGCTTCTTGTAAGACATACGTCTTACATGAAATCTATTTAGTTTAATCACCAACAAATTTTTGTTCTACTACTTTTGAAAATCCACAAATTAAAAGTTTGCTGATTCATACAAGAATATTCGTTCCTCAACGAAATGTCTGGAGATTGAAGAAGTTTGAAATATTGATATACTAAAGCCACGCCACTTTAACTGCGCTTGCGTTGAAATAACTTTTACGAGAACAAATTAACGATCAATGAAAAGGATTGTTTTTTTTTACATGAGATAGGCTCACGCTTGACTACAACTTGCCTGAGTTAAGCAACGTTGCAATCTACGATCTAGCGCGCTTGCCTAGAATAAACCGGTTTACTTTACATCAGAGTAGGATTGTCTAGCCGATCCTACTCTGATGCCACCTAATGCTAAATGAGCTCAACAAATCCTTGTTCTAGCTTCCTGTCTTCAAATTGCTAAGTTGATTCTGGCAACACTGTCATATCGAACTCACAACGCAAGTATTTTGACACAATATTGCGTTAATCTCTCTCGAATTACAAGTTGTCGATACTTGACTGCGAATCGAATACAGTTAATGGGTGTACGGCGCAATCTAAAGGCAAGAACAAGCATAAATTTATTAACGATGCTGAAATATCACCGCATAAATCGCTATCTCGGCTGTCAGTTTATCGACAATTATTCTTAATTGGATTATGAAAGCGGTGCGTGTTGGTGTGCAGAGTTTGTGACAAGATAAGGCGAGTTTAGTGCGGACTGGATGTCATTTTGTAAAAGCTATACCAAGACAAATGTATAATGTGTATATTGTTCTATTTCTTCCAATATAAACGGTGAGACGGATTACCGTAAATTTTTGGTGTGGTACTGAGCGTAATTTAGGCTAGTGGTTATACTGAAAGAATGAGGGTGGAGCTGCTACATCTGGTAGAATTATTATATAACAAAGTGTTTTAACACCTTGAGATTGTCTACGTTATTACTTAAGTCAAGATAACATACATTATACCTACCTATCACTTACCAAAAATGACTCGTCTCCGGCGTTGTGGTGAGCAAAAGGGAAAAACAACGAAAAAATCAATAAAATACCAAAAGTGAGTACCTATATCGTGTCTAATGTACTATCCGCTAATGCCTATAACTTAGTACATGTGGTTAGTAGAGAGAGTCTAGGTGATGTTGTAGCGTCCCGCTGTGGGAAAGGGGCGGCTCTCTTTACTCACCGCCTGCAGGACGTAACATATACATACATATGTGTGTATGTAGAGTAAACTAGATGTATGTAGGTACGTACGTAAGTATATGTAATAATATAACCTAGTTTTCATAGTTTTACTAATACCATTTTAAGCAAGATTATGGAACTTTCTACCTGGAGCCTAGTTTACAGAAAATTATAGCCCAGGGTCTTCAAATCCAGTTTAAACAAGTTTCTTCTAAGCAAGCGTGCTACATCTTAGACTACAGTCCTAAACATCAGGCTGTAGTCAAACGTACGCCTATTCAGTGTTTAAAAGAGACCAAAATTTTTATGAAACTATATAAGACACTGTCTTTGCCATAAGACCTGCTGAGACACTGATATAAACAAACTAATTATTTTTAACATATATCAGTTTTAGAAGTTACGCCACCAAATTTTTATTTAAATATTTGGAAGATCTTGTGTAATACTCTAAATATAAACTCGAATGATTTATTTTGTAGTTTCGTTAATCCATAAATCCATATCATACCTACACACAGTTTGTTTTATTACAAATTACGAAAACATACTCAACGTTTAACCTGCTTCTGTGATTTCAATAACAATGGCAGATATACCAGTAAATACTATAAAATGTCGGAGTTAAATATACAAGAGTTTAAATGTGTCATTTTGCGGCATATTGCCTCAGTAACCTGTAGAAGCCTACTTTATGGCGGTTGTTATTCATCCGTATTGTACACATGCATTAAAATTCATGATATTCAAATCCCTATTGGAGCAATAAAACGAAAATCGATTAACAATCGCGCTTTGAAAATACCAAATCGCTTCAAATGTGCCTGATTATTTATTCAAAGATTATAAGATTAATGGTTTTGTAGACGTATTACGTTAATATGGTTAATTGGAAAATATTTGAGACGCGGAAGTGAATCGGCCGGCTACTGTTGTTAATTAAATCAATCATCATTTTGTGTAATTACAAAATTAGAAAATGCCAGTCTCATAAGATTTTCAATCTCAATGATGATGTGAAGAGTTCACTAATTGCACCATAAGTTATATATTCGTATATATTATGCTGGATTACGAGATGCATACATATGTATGTAAAATACTCTTGTGTGTGTATAGCTTTACAAATCTATTTATTTTCTGCCTTGTAACTATCGAATGGAAGTGCGTACATATATGCTACAAGCTTCAGGCTTAACAATGATCAGAAACTGAAAAAGAAACGTATGCAACAGAATATTTTCCCTTATATAATACATTTTCATATGTTATTGTAATACATTTTCATAAGTTTGTCGCGAATCGCATCGCTTGTCACGCCGCTTGTTAAAATATCCTTATTTTATACATATCTTTACTTGCTATTTCAAACTCTAACCAATTAGTCTCGGTGTCATTCCAACGCAAGGAATTTTGTCATCAACGGAAAACCTCTCATATATTTCCCAACCTCAAACCGTGTATCGGAAAAACAAAGGCTTATAAAGTCCCATATAGGTTCGTATCGAATTAATAGCGTGGCAATAAACCTCAAAGCTGCCGGCAGGGACATTACATTAGAGTCTAATGGGGGGAAATTATGATATTTAATGCTACATGCGACCGGCTTAAGGCACGCTTCCGTTGCTTTGACTAGCGTCTGAATAGCTTCAATAGGATAATCGATTTCGGACTAAGAAGGTCGATGTTTATGTTGCGTCGGTGAGGCTTTGAGAGTGTGTATTTACATTTTAGATCATGTCAAGTGTAAATCTAATAACGTGTTGATGGTTACTCAAAAAAAAATAACCAATACTAACAAAAATGACTAGTTTGTCTCAAACAAGTTACTCATTTAAACAATTTAGCTTAAATTTGTATGCTCGTAATTTGCACCTACAAAAAACAATAATATTTAGCGTAATATGTATCTATTCTAATATTACTTAATGAAAAAGAATAATTTACAAAATAACTCTCATCTAATTAAAAATGCAATACCATCTTCACACATTAAATAGATAAGTAGTTCGATAAATTAAGTATAGTTTAGCATCAAACAAACCCGTGCAGACCGCGCCTTATGCTAATGAGCGGCTCGCGGCAAAGCGTTGCCTAAATATTAGTTTAATATTTTGTGATCGTATCATACACGTATAATGTACGTACAATCTCTATGGATTTCATATTTTTGAGAATTTTTGTTTAAGTAAAATATGGTCCTTTGTTTTTAAAGTTGTAAGTCGTTTTTATTATACCTATATATTTATAAGCGAACAGTGAGCTAAATTCTTAACCGATTTTCATAAAAAAAATGTTTTTACTACAAATATTTTGGTAAATGATTTTCACTGCGCGATATTTTTCATAACCTGTACACCGACTGTAATGCTGACCTACTACTTGAGGTTTTTAAAGGATAACAAATAGCAAATATTATTTTAAAAACACTCCTTCAAAAACAAGATATCAATCATGCTGTCCAGATGTTACCCGGATGTAAGTACTCTTACTTGTCTTTGTCTCTTCTTGTCTACGTCATGAGGTCAAGTGATAAGCATCTGAAAAACGTTAAAGGTAAATAAACTTAATCAGCACACTTAATTTTAAACACATATTCATAAGAGAGAAGAGTCAGTACTAAATTTGCATCTAGTGACAAAAAAGAGGCCCATTACAAGCAATTTTTGTTCCACTTTTCACCTTCTTGGGGGCTTGTTTTTGTAAGGAGCCGCCTCGCGTAATGTCTCCTTAATTTTGATGACGGAAAGATTGGCTCTGGTCTCGAAACAGAAACCATTAAGTTGGCATTCTTTCTTAGCTTGCCGCCGATGAGGCTGGCCAGAAAAACGAAAATGCGTTTGTGCCTCGGGCGCGGGGTAAGGGCAGTATGGGACGTTGGACTTTTCATCTATAATGTTTTTTTTTATATCTCCTAGTACAAAATATGCCATAATATTTCTCAAGCACGTACAATATTATTTATAGTGTAATTGTTTAGTATCATAGTTTTATTGTTAGATTTGCACTCATTAAAAACTGTACCAAAGCCAATAAGATTCACAACAAAAAACCTAAACTTTTTAATAACCGTCAAATAGAATTCGAAGTTAACTATAATAATATAGCGCTAAAGTTATCATAAAAAATATAAGAAAATCAGAGTGTTTAAATTTGTTATTTTTTTGTTCAAAGGCTGTCTACGTGAGCTACTTATATACCGAACTATACAGGTCAGACTATCCCTACTGTGAGTATAGTATCACACACGAGGTGCAAACAGGGCGGGCCGGCATTTACTCCTCCACCTTGTTCCGAAAGTTGTGACAAATGGTAGCGGCATCTTTCATCTCCACACTCCACACAACACACCACTGCAAATTACACCCTACCCCCATCAAAATAAAACATACATTCCCACATAACAACCAAGTTATTAAATAAATGATAACGCAATAATGAAATTTGAACATAATCGCCAATAGCGTTCGCGCTGCCAACTCGAAGGCAATACCTGAATTGAAAAGGGCACTGAATTATTGCAAACAAATTAAGCGTATTTGTCATCGGCTGACACACGTGTATAAATATGTATAAAAGAAATATAGGATAGCGTCGTATCATTAAACATCATTGCATGAAAATACCTGCTTTGTGCAATTAGACGGGCAATTTATCGTACATTTCTAAATATTTTTTTCTAAAAAAGGTATGCACAGTTTTATTGTGAACGTATTATTATTTATACCTGATTCAACGATTACTTAATGTATAGGTTTTTTCTTTCTTTTTTAATTAAATTTTGAAAACACCTCGTAAAATCCAACGCTCCAAATGGCTTCTTTTGCGTGTTGTTTAAGAACATAAAGAAGAGAATTGGCTGTCTTCTTGTATAAAAGACGTGGATCTTAGTTGTGAGAAAATACCTAAAGTGGGCTGGCTATAAATAACTTACATCATACAGAAGTACAGTTCTCATGTTATTATGTATCACAGACAAAACCAAATGTATAACGCTTATATCAAACAATATACGTCCTAAAGCACAAGTAGTAAGCACGTAATCGAGGAGCCGTTTATAAATTCATAGCCTCTATTACGTTGAAGCCGTCATAAGGCGCAGTTAACACACGCATGTATCATGCATGGAGGGATATTTGCGAAATTCGTAGCCAATGTATATTGTATGCGCAATCCAGGGGCTTCGACGATTATCGGAATGGCGACGCATTAAACTGATAGCGCATCGTCGCAAGTAATAGGGCCTAATACGAGATAATTGCAGAGCCACTGCTAGATATGTAGGTAGGTAGATGGAGATATAATTCTTCGGTGAATTAATGAGGACTAGTCTAACTTAACTAGTTACGTTGGTAGGATTAGCATGGATTCGGTGATGTAAGATTTGATTTTAGCAGCCTTGGTGTCGATTTGCAGACATTACAATAACATAATTGATGAAATGTTTTATTTAAGCTCCTTTATTTGCAATAGTAATAAAAAAAATAGTAAGAAAAATGACAGAAACTAAAGACACTACTTCTACAAAATAAAAAGCAGTTAGAAAAACCTAAAGATGATCTAAGAGCTCCATTAAGTTATAGATTAGGTACAATTATGATATGATGCAGATTAGGTTTTTAAATTTTAACACATCTGTGAAAATATTGCCTTTAAGAGTAATACAATATCTGACGCCTAAACATACAAAAATAAAAGTATGAGATGCCTGTTTCGCATAAAATATTAAGTAATAAATTATTTTAATTTGTGAACCATGAAACGATCCTATGCTAAGTCCACGTTTGCCGCAGTCAGTCAGGTACTCGGTAATCGGTTGCATTCATTGATAGATGTAACTCAAGTCACCTATTACTAAGTACTCCGTTACTGTAAATTTGCAACATATTTTATGCTTAATTTTATACATAATGTGCCATTTATTAAAATGCTTGTAGAACACTTTCTAAGAAATAAAATGAAAATGTAAAGCAATGTATTTGCTGCACATCGCAGTGAAATAATTTAATCCTTTGTTAAAATTACCTATAAATGTAGCTTCTATACTAAACTCGTAGAATGATATGAGTGAAAAAATCGATTCTGTTTTGTGTTAAGCATGTAATATTTTTTTCTGCACTGACGAAGTAAATATCTATCTATAGAATTTTTTTTATGCTGTCGTAATAATTATTCAGATTTACTTAATAGCCTTTCTAAATATAATTCATGAACCCATTTAATACATAATTGAATGATTAAATATTTATTCTTTTAATATTCTTCATGTTAAATATATTGGATTTTTTGTATGATTCGAATAACGTAGACACGTTTAATACAATGTTACAACTTACATCTAACCTAACACTCTCGAATTAAGACGACCTACTCATAAATCAAGCTCGGTACAAGCTAATTAAACTCTCGCGGCCCGAGACAAAGCCCGCCGCGGGTGCAAGTTTATAAACGATACAAGTCACCTAAATGTCGAAACTCACTTTTACACCCATCCATTCAATTATAATCGAATGTGAATCAAATTTGACGCGCACCATTAATTGATGCCGTTTTAAAATATTGATTAATAACACAGACGCTTTGTTAATCGCAGCACGAACGAAACGCGCTTTCAATTAATTTATTTCGTCAAAACAATGGTAGGTATGGCAATTAGCAACACGAGCGGGGCAAATCGTCGCGCGCTTTAGAATCGGACAATGTGCAGCTCGCAGACTGTCATAATTACACACCTAGCACTCTAGTCACCAATCTGACATCGGAAACAGCGCACTCATCAAGTGGTATTTAACAATATTGTCTCTGGGCCCGGCGGCGCGGGCAGTGCTATCACGCCGGCCGTCTCTACGCCACTCTACAAAGTGTTATTGCTCGTTCACACGAGCTCTCTGTAATGTGTCCGTGCGTTCGTTTATCGGGGAGCCACGAACAAAGGCGCTCATGCTCGTCTTAATTAATATGATTAATGAGGCGACGCAGCGGCTCCTTTTTGAACTCGCGTTACTGTTGTAATCGAGAAATAAATTAATTTTATTAGTAGTTCTCCGTAATAGAATACACGTAAGGCCGCCGTCCTCCCGGAGAGTGGACGATGCGATGTCTTCCCGGTTCGTTACGTTTCTCTAATTTAAAAATTGGGCGTTAAAACTCACCGATTATAATTTAAATTTATGACATTATGCATAGATAAACGCGTATAAAAAGGAAATTTGGACAGTTTATGATAGGATTTCACTAACAAGGTATAGATCTGAACTCTCTGTAACGACTCACTAATTCAGTTTCATTAAAAATATTAAACCAAATTGCTTATCTGTCATCTTTTATGCATATTTTGATCGTGTATCGTAGGTGCAGCGGAATCTATTTTCGTAGCATTAGTCATGTACACAATCCGCTATAAATGTCTAGCCTTAAATTAAAAGCGCAATTAGGACGGAGCGATAAAACAAATAGTATTCGCGCGAACTTGATTTAGAAACATAGGTATTTATTTATTTTCCCATGTTTCTGATCTAAAGTATCGTGTGGGTCACGCGAGTGCCGGCGTGATTTAGACCGTATTAGGATAGTGATAGAGCTTAGAATGCAGGCGGCGGGCGAGGTGGCCGCGGGCCGAGATCGTGGCGGAGATAATTAGAGGCCGCAGCTCTGTGGGAGCCATAAAAACGGCAAATTGACCGGCGGGATAACCAGAAAGGCACAATGTGTTAGATAATAATTTCCAAATTACAGGTTATGTCGGTTCGCGAGCGAGCTCCAGCTCTTTTTTCTCGGCCCGACTGAGGTGCTAAGGGCAGGCTAATTATTATTTGGGTATCGGAGAGGGATTTTAGTGCAGCTGCTACCTGTATAAATATTTATTATTCAAAAATGTTCAAACGCCAAATTTGATGGATACCAATTTATGCATCCAATTAAAATCGATGCGCGTTCAATTAGAAACTGGGATTCGACTTTACGTTAAAAAGACAACGACTTTGATTGATATATTGATCGCGTTGGAAATTCGGTTTAATTTGCGCCAAACGAGAACATTTAATTACTAATCGAAACAACAAGTTCAACGTCCGTGTTTTACAACTTATCGACCTTATAGTGGAGTGACTCCCCTTCGTTAGCGTGGTCATAATGTAGTAAACAAGACATCCCTCGCAGACAGCGACATGACACAAATATGTGTCCCGCGGTGACATCTGCTGAGACAATAGCGCGCGGGGGGCGCAGCACCGGCCCGCGCCATTGGCCCGGCGCCCGGGGGCGGGGCCTGGCGCACGCCTCTGGACTCTCCTAGATTAATGCCACGAGGAAACAGACCTGACGGGAGCAAGTGGTGAAATATGACCAGATCAGAGAAGAGTTGTAGCGGTTTACTCGCATCTTGTTAGCGATAGCACTCTCAAAGAGATTGCCGCTATTTATGGACAGATAGACAATTGAACAGATCCAGTTGGATTGATCTATATGTGTGATTAAAAAATAATGGTACCAAAAGATGTAAAATTAATTCTCTAAAGGTTAAATGTGGCAAAACATAATTATGTTCTTATTTATTTTTTGTTTATTATTTAATGCATTGGCAATATCAAAGGCAATAAATTAGGTTTTCCCCAAATGATCAAACAAATAGAATTCCATTGAGTCCATCGATCGTAGCAAATCGTAAATTAGATTTATACAACAGGTAGAAGGACGCTCACCGCAACAATCTGATTCTGTGATTGTTTATCCACCAATTTCTCGAGCCGTGTCCCAATACAATTGTGTTTGTCAATGATAAATGGTCGCGGGCGGCACTTTTCATCTCGTCCGGTCAAAGGCGCCGCCGGGATATCAAACCGAGGAACTATAAATCGTAACGCGACGGCATAAGGTAGATTAGAAATTGTAAGTAGATAATTACAACACAGGACTAAATGATACGGTACTAATCAAGGCCGGGAATAAACGCAGTTAATGCGGTATAATATCGTTTGAAAGGAGCCTTTCGGCGGGCAGTCGCATTCAGCCATAATGAGTTTATTCAGGATTTTAATCGAATGAATCGTCGTAAGCAAATACTGGTCGAGGGAGGCGAGCTGCGCCGGCGCAGCGGGGGCCGGCATTAGGTGCCGAAATTCTTCTAATCTCGCTTATAATTTGTTATTAAAATCTCTCCTTTGTGTTTTATTTCGACGACTCACCGACCGCGAGTGCCAATAACGTACCCTTTCCGAAATGCTAATGTGATTTCATCGTGCATCAAGTTACCTGCTTCAAATGATTTCTGACATAATGACAATAGACATTAGGCAGTAGACACAAAGGCTAATGTGTCGAGATCGGCTGTGAACTATGGGGACACAATGGGACGAGAGGGGGGTGTGGCTGCGGGATCCGACACGGTCGGTGCGTGACATCGTCACAAAGACTGCCATTACAGCGTGTTAGATGCAAGATTAACGACACGAGACCACCTCGCAAGACATTTGTTTCCTATAAGCTTTCACCACTCGTTGACGCTAATGACCCGCTAATTGTACTTTATTAATTAATACTAAACATGCACTTGACAACCGCTTTCAGCTATACCTATTCAACATTTTTCAAACCGACTAAGTATTAAAAAATACCTGATTGGCCCTGGTCATAAAAAAATTAAATTTCAGCCGTTCAAAGCTTACCAAGTAGGTACTATATCATTGTCTTTATACAACTAATACAATACATACTCGAATTATGAGGTCTATACATGAGATGGCATCTACCATTCTTTGTCCAAGGTGGTAGAGCAATTATTTACTGAATGTGATGATGCCTCTTGGCACTTCTAAACTGACTGTGAAAATAATTCTTATATGTATAACGTGTATGCGCATAAAAAGATACTTGACATCATCATAATTACAGAATCACGGGTCTTACATCCGGCATTTTTAAGGCATCAGTGGGGCCTTAGCCAGTACTGAGAGGCCTTTTACAATACAATCCTTGAAATAAGTAAAAAAATTACAGAGAATTATCTATTTTAGACACGGTATTAATTTAAGCTATTGTGTTGATTTGAGAAAGAAAGAAAAACATTTATTGTAGCAAATAATAATAAAATAAGTACAAGCAAGAAATATATAAATATATACCTATACTTAAAACTACTTAAATAAAATACATATTTGCCACAATACAACCTCAACTCAGCATAATGCTGGCTGCATAGGACCCAGCGCTGGTCTTCCGTTGGGGTTGGTGATGACGTCACGCACGCATACATGGAATTAGTGTTTTGTTCATTTGTTTATTGTCTTAATTTTACTGGTCTATAATTGTTAGTTTTGTAATCCTGCGAGTAGCTATGAATATCATTAATATCCACTGCGTTAATTTACTTAGTCTTGTGCTAAATTTGGCAAAAAATCACAACTCGAATGTCTTCACTGTGTGACGAGCGACTTCATTTTGCAATATTAATAACGAACTCAGCAAACAATCGTTAGCAAAGTAGGCTACAATTATTTAATATCAAGTAACACGTCAAATTCAATGTACGATGTGCTGGTAGATTAGCTAAATGTACAATGATACGATTAACAGATAGTGTGAATTCACTGTTTGTAGCGTAAGATCCCCGAAATAAGAACAACTAAATATTGCCGCCGGTTGCTGTCAGAATCGCTGGAACACACAGCGACACTGAAAAAAAGTCTCTGATGTCAAAAAACATAGCCTCCATGCAGCTTAGTTGTACAAACTGAAATTACCATGTTATCGTAAGCCTTTAGTTATAACTAGTACTAGTACATAACCCGCAATGATCACACCATATGCGCGACAAAACCGCTAAAACTTATAAAACGGCCGATGATATGTAAATGTGGAGTTGTATTTATTGGCGCATAAACCGGGCTCCACAATGGCTGCGGTCGCCGCATGCGGGTGCTCCTGACTCCGACCAATTACTAACCACTGTTTTACATCCAACAGTGCTTATTGCTGGGCGAGGGAACGGAGCGAGCGAAACGTCTGTGACACTCTCTTGTTGCGAATATAAAAAACATGGTTTAATAGAAATATTTTTTGAAAGTGGCGTCTAACGTTCTCTACTAATGAATATGCATAATTGTTGAATGTGATAAATGACTAACCACAATTTTACATCCAATACTTATTGTTGTTGGACGTCTGAACGTAGGGAGCGAAATATCTTTGCGGAACTCTTTTATTGTGAAACAAATTAGCACGTAACAATTTTTTTGGCACGGAATGGTTTATATTTGTTCATAATTTGCCTGTTAGTAAGTAAGTATGTGATCATTACGGTCTAGGATTAATCACGCCCAGTAAAAACCGATACACTCTTGCTTTGAAGATCGCAAGATTATATTCTGCGTGGAAAAGGGAGTCAGGCAGGTATTTCCACAATTTTGCATTAGAAATCATCAAAATGAAACCAAAGTAGCGGTTGACTTTATATAAATGATAAATTACTAACTATTGTTTTACATCCAATACTGCTTATTGTTGGAACAGCGAGTGTTTGGGGAAAACTAACAACTCACAACAACTATCTTTGAATTATACAATTAACAAACCGAAACTTAAATGCTACATATTTAACATTACAAATATGGCCCCGATATGTGTTTTTTTTTCAACGCAATATCTAAAAAAAACGTTCCCAGAGGTCTACATAACGCAGAATAGGTCGTGCAAACTCGTGCAAGTACATTGTCGCATTGAGACGTAGGTTCTGCGTAATTGAATGCCTAATGGAGAACTAGATAATTACAGCTGTGGCAAATTGAGCTGTTACAAATCTGAAACAATTTGTGCAAATCTCGTTTCTTAATTGCGGGTATTAATTGCTGTCATTTGTAGAAATAGATAGATTATATATATAATAGAGATATTAACGAAGAGGAATATGACACGTGTGTATGAAATTAAGATCTTATGATTAAGATATCAGACTTAATCTAGTAAAGGTTAGCAAACTTTTTTTTTTATCTAAATACATTCAAAATGATTGACACCTTTAAATCCTTGCACACGTCTAGTTCAGAAACCTACGCGTATTCTCATTAAAACCCAAATGAAGCATCAAAAATCAACATGATAAGTTGAACTTAATTACAGTTGTCAAGTCGGAATTATCGTGAACTGTCTTAGTAAATCGAAAATGATATGAAACAGAGTTAATCCCTGCAATTAGTGGTCCTCAGCCTCGCCGCCGCCAAATGGTCTACCGGCAATCAATTAAAACAATATTTGAAATAGTGCTCCAAAAAAAACTTAAAGGAAGTTCTCGGGTTATAAACATTCTGTATTATATCCGTGAGCATTGTTTCTCTCGATCTTTCATATGGGTGTGTCCCGCTCTCGCTGCGCCGGAGCGTCTACTCGGCCCGTCCTGGATGCGCTGTCTGATGAGTTATGAGAAGGCCTGTTACCGCCAAAGCCTTGTTTGAGAGAACCCGAAGTAATTAACTCCGACTTAGTTATGATTATGGCTTTGAAATTATCTCCAAGTTCTCGAGACTACATCAAAAGTTTCATCGCCGTAGCGCGTAGCGTGCTACGAGTTTGACTACGACATAGCTGTCATTTTGTTTTAGTAGTTTTAGGATATTGTCGTCATCACTATAATTATATACAAATCAGATTGTGAACTAAGCTAATTATCTTCTTCTTCCTATCGAATACGAGTGGTGTCGAGAGTTTATCAAGCCACCCTAAAGGCCTCTGACTAGGCCTTAACGACTGCCGTACTAGACAAACAGCCGGGACCTACAATTTAACGTGTCATTCAACACACGGAAGCTAATAAGAAACTAAACATATGAAAGACTAACTCTATAAATCTATGTATTTATACCACAAATCGTAATCTCTATACAAATTTTTCCCCGCTTATTCTTCTCCATTGTACCTTGCCATCCGCCACTCACTTATCCCTCGCACCACATCTCGGCCCAGTCGGCCCACTAATCGAGTTGGTCGGCCGATGCTATCTTCAAGCCGAGCGTTAATAGCGCCTCTAACACCCATGCCTATAAATACACCATTTATTCACACTCATTCTCTTGTCTAAACTGCGCCTAAATATTGATACATTATGCTGATATTCGGGCTAGCTTGTGCAGTCATTTTGTTGGTAGAAAATAAGTGATGATGGTTAATCTGCGTGTTGCGATTATTTAGGTGTGTGCATAGTAAATAGGTACGTAATAGCCATTACGTTTTGTAGCTAACTGTTTTTCTATAAGTTCAGAAAAAATAACTATACAATTATATAAGGAACCAAATTATCATTTTGCAAATCATATCGGTTGATATAGAGCATTAGAATTGCTATCAGAATTTATATCCAAATTATTACTATCCAGAAAACGATTAGAAACGATTTATATCACACAAGTTGATTAAAGCTACAAAATGTAACATGAAAACTCGGAAGACTATCATTTTCAAAAGTAATTACATTATTCTTAATTTCCATACCATACACAAAAGAAAAAACCCCTCTTTACATCAAAACATGCCAATGCAAGCAATCGCAGCGATTCTATAAATCAAGGTAACTTCCCGCGATTATATTTGGGGCTAGAACAATAGCTATTATATTCTAAGCAAATGGTTGGAACAATAACTGTAAAGCATTGCTTCCGGCCTCCACTGATGCCGGCTGACACGGTATCAACTGCTGATAAATATATAATTATGCGCTTTCATGGATTTGGCTGTTACACACTTTTGATGTTTAAAGTATAAGTTATTAATTAATAGTTAATTTAGTTTTTCTTCTTTCTTAAGTTTTGGTCAGTCCTTGGATGGGTGACCGAAAAGTGGCATTCCATTTTGGGCGCTTCCGTGGATCGGATGGCACGTTAAATTGTAGATCCTAGCTATTTTTTAGTACGACAGTCCGTAAGCCATGTCAGATGCCCTCAGGGTGGCTTGATAAACTCTCGAAACCAGAGTTGGCCACTCTCAATCGATAAGAAGAAGTGAATATACATGTGTATTGTAAAACTCTGTTTGTTTTTAATAATATACATAACATATATGTAGATATAGAAAATGTATTACTGAAATGATATTGTTAAGTACATTTAAGAATATTTTGTTTCACCTACTATAAATTATCCTACTCGGTTCATCTAAACCAAAAAGATGATACCAAAAAATATTCTCGAGACATATTTTCCAATTTCAATTTTATCTAAGTCTCGATGAAAATATCACGCAACCTATCGTACCTAACAAATCAACCCTCCTCACCCAATATTTTCTCTCTCCCGAAAGTATTTTTCTTAGAATATTTAAATTTCAATTGTTTCCATTCTTCGAACGTCCGAGATGGTTGTGGGGGCGACGGGAAAATGGAAAGATGATGTAGCTCCCTAATATACCTCCTTATTATTCATTGTTCGAGGGGCGCACGCAACTCTGAGAGCTTTTCATAACCCCGTGATTTGACTCATTTTTTAAGTAGCAAAACAACGCTTACAATGCCCTTTATGATAAAGTTACAAAGGGTACTTTCAGAGAATTTATGCTTTACATTTTGTTTTGCAAAGAATTGTGACATTGTTCGATGTAGATACGATTACAAACACATACGGCGGAGCTATTGGTAGGAGTGGTCATGGTTGTTATTTAAGTTTGATTAAATTGAATTGCTAAACCATTCTTTGAATTCCCATTTCAATCGACCGCATAATTGAACCCGAACAATGCCACCGACACAAACATATCAAGAGCTCTAATGAACCTCGCCATATTTTAAACCAAACATTCGATTCAAATCGGATTGAATCGATCGGTCGCGGTTATAATCGAAACGCGGCCTCGACAAAAAACTAATTGACAACAATCAGTGGTGTTGTCAGAAAAAACAATGTTGCCTATGATTGTCATTAATAATGGTTAGAAAAAGCCATTCACACCTTTGCGCGCTAACATGACAAATGCGGGGTAGGTGCGCGGGCGCAGGCGGCCACTCAAAGCCGCGCGGCGCCGCGGGGGCCGAGACCCTAAATATTAATTATCTACAACACTACAGACACCTTTCGGGAGATTATCGAGCTGTATGCCAACGATCTTGAGATCTCAGATTACGAGTATTGTTACCTTTGTGCAAGAGTACAGGCTATTCTAAACTGGTACGTCATACCTATAGTGTAGTTTTGACTAAAGTAGGTTCTACTCTAAACACCTACTACGCTAATATTTTCTTAACTCATAAAAATTTGGAAATTAGTATAATCGCGAACAAAAAAAATGGATTGAATTAATTTATGATACACCTGCCTGTACTCCCACTCATAATATTCACGATATATTTTACCCTTGTTTCATGACTTATCAGCGGATCCAAGTGTAACGGTCAGCGTTCCGCTAAATTTTCACATTCGTGTAAACCGCTACTTATTACAAAAATGCTATTCTAATTGCCCACTACATCCGTTATTGCTTTATTCCAATGATAGAGAATTAATTTAATTTTGCGGTGTGTGTTATAAGTCGCGTGGCCCGAGGCGACGGGCCATGTGTTGCGGGGCCCGGTGGGCGAACTGTTAGGTACTTACAATGATATTAAATAATAACGACGAGGCCCTCAGGGCTGATTGGGCGATTATCGAGTGCAGCATTATAGCCACGGCGGGCACAATGCAGGCTCTGGGATACCGGCGCGGGTCGCCCGACCCGGCTACGAGGGACAACGTACCGACTGGAATCCTCTTGTAAGCATTTTTGCAGATTTGGGCTTGTACTGTTACGAATCAAATTAATCATCATTTACAAATTCAAGCCAACAATACAAAAGGCATAAATAAAATGTATGACGTACGTTTGCAGTTTGTTATTTAAATTAATCACAATATATCAAATCATTTCAACAAAACGTCTGAATGTGATGTATTTTACAATCCCAAATAAAAACAGAAAGAAAATAAACATACCGAAATAAGGTAGGAGATTACTTCAAAGGATAAATTCAAATAAGATTTACAATTTCAATTTGGAGAAGATCAATGCCACCGCCCGGACAACACTCGACTTCATCCGACAACTAGTCTTATAAATAACATTCGACAACAAATATTGTAATAACCAAAGACCATACGCGACATAAGATCTCATAAGCCGACATCAAATAAAAATGTATCCCATCTCAGAACAATTTAAGGACCAATGTCGCGAAGCGCTAAATACTCCTCAAAATAAAGTTTCTTTATATCCCGACGAAGTGATATACAATTCGATCGGATCGTCAATTTACGCTCATCTTGCAGTTACCCTTAAGAGTCATTTTCGTGTGAGGTATCTGCAAACGTAAAATTTTATGGGAACATTAAAGTTAAGTGGGAAATCCGAAAAGGAGAGTTAAAATCCAAGCGAACAGATGGCGGTGCGGCGTTGATACAAACTCAATTATTTACACTCAATAAAAAGGACATTATATGAGTATTAGAAAATAACGTTAAACACTGCGCCCAACGGGAACCGAGTTTACGAGTAACATAGCTTATACCACCTACGAACAAATTAAATATCGTAGTTCTTAGAAATTTTACTTAGAAATTGTTATATAAAAGCACATAAACGTAGGTAACATATAAATGGACACAATAATGTTTTTCCATTCATAAAAACTGAAAAGTTTTTTCACTAATTACACAAGTGCTTAGTAAATAACTTCTCGAATTTCTTATACCTAACAAACATATGATAAGGTTACACATCTTTTACAGTATTTTTTTAAATATTACATTATTAAATCATCTTAGAAAAACCTGTAAATTAAAACAATGACTTAAAGAATATTTCTTAAAGCTCAACCACACCAATCAATTTAATACTCGTAGTAACAAAATGCTTAGATTTTTTCCTAAAAGTATGATTCAAAGGTACACTAGTATATTAATGCTTTTGTCAAATAAAGACTTTCTGAAATTGAATTTTGTACCTATATTTATAAGCCTTCATATAAATAGGTCGTTACGATGGTCAGCAAGCCATCTGTCGGCCACAAATCTCTGTTTTTTTTTTACCAAACCTCACACGTATATTTAACACAGCATGGTGAATCAGTAACATTTTTTACGGCGTCCTTGATTCGGTCACGGCAAATGTAACAAATGTTGGTAAAAAGCACAGGTAGGCGCAAATATTTGAGAACAATTTGTAGAATTCACACTTAATAACAAGGTGGAGGTGTTTAGTTTTTTCCACTCTTGTCCAGAGTAGCGGCGAGACCAAAGGATGGGTGCAGGAGTGTGTGATTGACTTCTAGGAGATGTGGAACAGGTGACAAGGCACTTGAATAGGGATGCAGGAAAACACTTCGATTTTATGCGTTATTCTTAACACTTGCGGTTTTTTATGAGTGTCATTTTACAGATACATATATAAAATATTGTGGGCTGGCGATTTGTTATAACTGTGATGAATGATTGTTTAATTTTACCTCCACGAAAATTTCAAAGATATTGCCGTTAAGAAAGTGATACGTTGCATTTTTCAGTGATCAAGGTTTGTTAGAATAAGATAAATAATTTGATTTTATATTTTAATAGATATCAGTACATAGTACCTACTTTCTTTTTTTGAGACACTAAGCTATCTTGTTAACTATAATATGTATTATATATCAGTATAGTTTAGTCAGCGCTGTCTGCAAGTGCATTTGATTTTTTGGAGAAAATCTGCCTTTCGGAGTACTGAATCTAATAACTACATAAGTAGTTTTATGATCCTTCAAACATATTACCAAAACACATCCTTGGCATTTAGCCTATTGTAAATAACCTCCAATTTCTGCATGCCTTTGTACATAACAAACTATTAATCTTTGCTAGCTAGATATAAATAACAAAGGAGTTCTGTCTGTATCTAATTCCACAGATCCCTGTCGTCACATGTGCAAACAAACACACAAAGCAGTACGCTTTCGGAATAATAACAATACAGAAATCATTATTCACATATTCGTACCGGATTTCATAAACATAGAAATTATGCTCCGTTACAAAAATATTGAATTTTACAATTTACAATTGTAACTAGCGTAAAATGGCTCCAAAACCGTCTCCCGTGACCGATTGACGACACAATACGAGTTTAATTGTAACTACCCTCTTTTTATTTGGGACTATAAAATGTAAGTAGATGGGCATGGCCATTATAAATTCTGTATAATGTATATAGCAAGCTAAACAATGACGCAAGCTGCAGTCATAAGTTATTCTTCGCACATCCGAAGCATTAAAATATACAAGTAGTCATTTTGAAGGGATAAAACTTAAACTTGACCGAAAATATCGTATCACATGTAAAATATTTGGATGAGAATTTGTAAGATTGTGAGTAAATTTATACTTACTTTTTAAGCGGTTATACCATTAAACCGATTCGATTGAGACTTGAGAAGGTTATATTATAATTTTTAAATTTAGGTAAGATTTAATTTAATTTAATTTAATTTTTATCCTAGACCGTAATGATTGCTTACCATCAGGCGAATTACGGTCAAGTGCAAACCCATTTCTTGTAAAAAAAAAAAAAAAAAATTTAAACAGACACAAATAGACGTAGAAATAGATTATACCTATTCCGATTAGAAATCACTCAAGTCTACGTCTTTTGTATCACCAACTTGTTCGGCTTCGACACTTTTTATTAAGGATTAACACCAGTAACACCACATGATGCAACTAGCTACCACATACATGTACTTACTCGTATATATAATGTACATGCTTTGCCGTCGCCACGCCACGCCGGCGTTGTCAAAGCGTACCACAATAGTCGACATATTTGGCGTCCATACCGCGGGAATTTGCTGCGACATTGTCTTAATATCTCTAAATTATATAGCAGGATAAGTGACGCTTCTGTCGTATGTAGCGATTGAATTTAATGGACCTATCGGAGCCGATTTAGCGATACTCGAACGTGGACAGACTTCGGATAACTCGTGTGATACCATGAGATAACGAAACCTTCATCCCATTCTAAGCCTTAAAGCTATAAATACAGAGTTTAAAATTGTATGCTTTTGTGTCTAGATGGGATATTACCAGCGGCAGGATGAAAGGATGACCAAGATACATGATACAGGTATGGAGACCAATTTAGGAAACGAGATCAATATGTCGTTATGTTATAGGGAAGTCTAGACACGTAGGTAAAACATATGTATAGCCGGCGTTGAAGTACTTATCTAATGTGAAGTTAGTTAAGGTTTGCTTATGTTCTTTCGGTGGAGTCAAATATATAATTTAATTTTAAAATGGAACGTGCAATTTCTATTTTGTAATAGAAATATATAAAGGTACTTAAATAGATCAAATATACCTACGTTGTGCCATGTAATCAATGGTTGTACCAATGTAGGTATTAGCACATTGAGTTGTAGTTGGGAGCAGTGTTAGGTTTGTTGTTGATAATTAATTATGCAAACAATTATTAAAGTTAAAGTAATAAAAAAAATACTTATTAGGTTGCCGCATGATAACTCCATCGGTACAGAAAACAATTCCTCAGTAAAGAAAAAATTACCTGGTACATCACAAAATTATGCAACTAAATAAGTATCTAAATCAACAAGAACCTGTATTTGTAACACAATTACCCGTTGTTTTATAAACTTTACAGATAATTAATTCATAGAATGCGTTGTTTTATTTTGCATAGCAGAGTAGGCGCCAATTTGCGCCAACTAGAATATCCAGTGTCTGGCATTACATATTGATCTTATACCATCAACTTGTTTGAAAGATTGACAATCAAGTTGTCTTGTATTTTATGACCTAGGTACTAGGTAGTCTTTATTACTAAGCCTTAATTGTTGTATAAATTAAATTCGATTAGTAAAATAAATGGTTATTAATGAATTTATATTCCTAAATTGATAATTAAGGATATTTGCATAATCTCCGCTCAATGCTACCTGCAAATTCCGGTAAATTAGCATAATTTTTTGTAAAAGTTAATTAATATTCAAATTGCTAGCTTAACGAAAGTACAATTACCGGATTTTCTTATCAATAACATTTTGGTTTCAAATTACATATCAAAGCCAGTAAGTACAATATTTAATTAACCGCAGTGCATGTCCAGTACCAATCCAGTGGGACTGAATGTCAGCCATTACGGATTAGCATCGACACAAGCTCACCGCGAGATGATCTCCAGCGCCGCGCTGCATCAATAACTACCCACTACTTTAATCATTGCAATTTCGAAACAAGCTCAAGTGTTGTCGGTGTCGAATAAATTTTGTATAATGTAAACGTGATAACAATTTAAATTCCTCTGTAACGGGTCCGGAGCCGACAAAAACAACAAACAAAGTCGGGGGCGCGCCATTGGAGCGGCGGGCGCTGGGCGGGGCCAGGCGCGGCCCGCCTGCCCGCGGCCTCTCGCTCGCGCAGCCAGTCCTTATCTACCACTCCGCCGTGCGAGACGTGCGCCTGTAACTGTACCGCGGCGACACTCCCAGCCCGCTGAAACCTTACCGTGCCAAACCATGCCTCGACCCACACGTGAGTCCTACGGAGATCAAAAACCACCCTTCTCGTACATAGCCCTGACCGCGATGGCGATCTGGAGTTCGCCGGAGCGCATGCTGCCGCTGTCGGAGATCTACCGGTTCATCACGGACCGGTTCCCGTACTACCGGCGCAACACGCAGCGCTGGCAGAACTCGCTGCGGCACAACCTCTCGTTCAACGACTGCTTCGTGAAGGTGCCGCGCCGCCCGGACCGGCCCGGGAAGGGCGCCTACTGGACGCTGCACCCGCAGGCCTTCGACATGTTCGAGAACGGCTCGCTGCTGCGGAGGAGGAAGAGGTTCAAGCTGCACAAGGGGGAGAAGGATAGTTTGAACGCGGAGCTGCAGGCGCTGGCGAGCTTCAACCGCGCGTTCCTGGCGCGGCAGGCGGGGGCGGTGCCACCTGCCCCGGCGCCGGGCGCGCTGTATGCTGGCTACCCGCGGGCCAGCCCGGAGCCCCCGGAGCCAGTGGACACGGGCGCGCTGCTGCCGGCGGGCGCGCGGCCGCGGCGAGCCTTCACCATCGACGCCCTGCTGGAACCCGAGCCGCGGCGCTCCCCGTCCCCGCCGCCGCCGCAGGTGCCCCTGCCGCTGCCGCCACCCTACCTCCTGGCAGCGCAGCGCTACCACGCCGAGCTGCTGGCGGGCCTGCAGCAGTCCTGCCTGCCGCCGCTCTGGACCTGGCGGGACACTAGCCAGTTCTCACACTATACGCTTAACTCATGAATGGTAAGCTTTATGTTCTTTTATGTTCTAATTGAGAGTACCTAATGATACTTTCAGGGCATGAGATTATAATTTAGGTAATCCAAATAAAGATTGATCTTTAGCTGAGTGGAGATAATCCAAAAGTTGCTCGTCTTGTCGTTTATTTGTGTGGGAAGATGCATTATATAGTTTCAACCGACTCCTAAAAACCAGGTTACGGATATGACGCGATAAACTTTGTATATGTAACCCATATAATATCTATATCTATATAACCTTTCAAACACGGTCGAGTAAGTCTGTTCACAGAGATCTCTAAAAAAATATTAGATTAGGTTAGTATAATATATGTGACAACTTAGCGAACATGTTATACCTAAAAACATCAAAATCAGTTCAGTAGTTTATCAGATATGGGAATCGACGCATTTCCGGAACGGACATACTCATATGTACACATGTAGGTATGGGCGTTGCATGAGTTCGGTTTTTTATTAATTGCTAGGTATTTGGTGGCTAAGTATGCAACTTTCAATAAAATCATCTCTGGAGAATGTTCCAAGACGATAGAATGAATACTCCCAAATCCGCAATATGCAAAATTTTCAGTAGGTATTTATCAAAAGCACATACTAATAAAACAAATTTAAGTTTTCCTTAAAATAACCATAAAATAATTAGCATTCATTTTATTTATATTTCAAACAATGGCCAAGTGCAAACACGTTCTAGTTAAAAAAAAAAATTTGTTTACTTTTTAAATATTTTTTTTTTGTTGGCCAAAGGTATAAATCACTGTAAACTCTGACACCAGAGTTGGCCACTCTCACACGAACTCACTTATTTATATACGGTCGGTTCACACATGTCTCCGTTTTACTGTTCCGTTTTATCGTGTACGTTTTTTTTTCGGCGATGGCGTATGTAGTTGTATGAGCTACTTCACACATGCCACAGTATTCTGTAAACAGAAAAAATATCCGTAAAAAAATACTGGACGACGGAACAGTAAAAATATACGGATACGTAGAATTTTAACGGATAGATGCAGTGTGCCTGGCGGGCGGTGTGTGCAGGGTGTACGTTATACGGTACCTATGTGTGAACATCGCACCCAGTAATGAAGGATTCGTTGTACGTTATACGGTGCCTATGTGTGAACAGAGCATAAATTTATGACGTATCCGTACCGGTAAAACGGACTCCCATGTGTGATAGGACCCTAACTTGGCTTTGCTTGTCATCCCGAAACTAACCATCATCGATTTCATTGGATAAAGCCCATATCACCAAAAAAAAAACAATACTAGATAACTACTGACTATGCTAAATCCCAAATCATAATTGATTAATTTACTTTATTTATACACACAAATAAATTCATTTAAAACCTTCCTATTTTCTTTTTCTTATATAGGTATTTGGATGTTAACATTCCTAACGAGCCTGGCACTCATAAACATAGGTACACAATGTATTGTCCAATAAAAGTTCAGCTTAAACAACCATAGTGCGGGTATAGCACTTTACAAAATAACTTACACATGTACATATGTGTAGAAAATACCAAAGCTTAGCAAAACTCCCTGTCACCATCTTCTAAGAAAATGCAAACGTAACTCCACACAACTTACAACCTCTTTGCAGCACTTTATAGCCTATTACCATTAATTAGTTAAATGCCTAATTTAGCTTTTAACATGCACAATGGCTAGGTTAGTGTTATTGCAAGACGGTTCTTAGCTTGCCTGATGCAGTTTATAGTTCTCTGTTTTTCAGACATAGGAACCAGTAGATCGGTATTTTTCTTGTTTTACAGAATTAAAGATGAAATTATAAGCTTTTTTTTAAGTTAGTAAAAAGGCGATTATTATATAGAATGTGTTAGTTTTTATTTCATCATCATCTACAGCCGGTTTTTCCCACTGCTGGGTTTAGGCCTCTCTCTTGTCATGCCAACAGTCTCGGTCCTGTGCCAATATCGTCCAGGATCGACCCACGACAGATACTATATAGGTACTATACCTACCTAGTTTTTGTATAGTTCACTTTTTTATTTAATGACTGAAATCATCAAAAAAGGTGTGCTAAATAACAAAAATCAGTAACTAAGCCGCAACCGTAACTTAATTGTTTTCTTTATTTATTTACACACAAATTTGATCAATCACTTTTTTTACACCAATCAAACATATAGATTTTATGGGGTTTAAAAGAATATTTTTTATTCACTCACAAAATGTTATTTCCTTTTGTCCACAGATAAATCAGTTCGCGCAGTCGATCTCAGTAGCAGTAATTATAAGACTAGAGACAGTTGTATTGGAATAGTGTAGCACAATAGTGGCGCCGCAAGAGGCTTGCAAGAGTATGGTAACTACGAACGGATAAAACAGAACTGAAATATCGCCACCGACAATATCTGAGGTGAGTTACTTGGAAATTATTATTTTTTAAATGACCTTAATACTTTTTTTACGTGGGATTGGCTTACCTTTGACTAAAGCCTGCCTGATGTTAAGCATTGCTGCAACCTATGATGTAACACGCTTACCTAGAAGATACCTATTAACTAGATTTGAAGACCCCTGGATTGTAGTTCGCAGGAAACAGCTTCTGGTAAAGTGTTCCAAAGCTTTGCCTTAATTGCTTAGTGATATTTATTTACTTATTTTAATTTTAAGCCATCGTATGTAGATAGCCTTAATATTTTACATAACAAGGTTCTACAATTTCAAAGTAATTCCTTTATGATATTTTTGATTTCTTATTTGATCAAATATCGCGTGAGTGAAATCCAACATTCAATATAGTTCAACTGCAAATTAATAATTATTTTACATGTTTTTTAGCTTAACAAGGCGAAAACTCTAACAGTCTATGTAAAGTCAGACATAGATTAGGTTACTAGTATTACAGCAAATACTAATTTAGGGTTCAAAAAAATCTATTAGTTATAAGGAATTTCCTGAATCTATTCCTTATTGCTTTTTCCTTATTTACTTATTTAGAGATTATGTAATAAAGAAAGGTTACAGTTCGATATGTTTCAATTTCCAATGAATATTTTTAATTAATAAATACATTGAAAACACAAAACAATAATGCACGTTATTTTCCGAGCCCTTTATGCACAGTTTCACGCAATGGCGTGGCGGCCATCTTTAAATTTTAGGGTTCAGCGCTCAAACAGAAAACGTAAATAGTATACATAAACCTATCAAGTATGTATGTATTTATTTTAGTTTAAATTAGTCTTTTTAACATCATGTCATTATATAAAAGCAAAATGCATTCGTATATAGTTGGTTTTTATTTGGTTAGTTTGTTTGTTGGTGTGTTTAATTTTCTTTTCGTTCCATACCGGAGCAACAGCTCAACGCTATTTCTGATTAAAAGTTAGTATAAGGTACTAAAAATTATATAGGCTATATTAGATTTCATTCACACAAAATGTCAGCCTAAAAATAATTATATAAATGAAAACAATTACAAACCGACCTTTAAAGGCAAGTAAACAGGTGAATTGAAGCGTGTCGAGCATGGCGCCTACCATTAACATAATAAGAATTATTTTTAGATTAACGGTGTCTTCTTTATTGTGTTGTCTTTATTTTTTAATGGTTTATAACCTTTTTGCTCAGACTACTTTTTTTAATGATTTTGTTTGATACAAATTGTATTGACCATATACAATCGAAGTCTCCTAGATTCTTGTTTTGTCCGGGCTTAATAGTAGATTATGCATTAAGGGGATAAAGCAGTGTATTATGTCTCGGGCGATATTTTGAACCCCAAGGACGAGGGATCTTAGGGTTAACTCACGAGCGAAGCAAGGGAGTTACAGAGTTAACTCTCGAGCGAAGCGAGAGAGTTAAAGCTAGAATCCCGAGGCCGAGGGGTTTAAAAACGCCCGAGACAAATACACTGCTTTATCCCCAAAATGCACACTCTACTTTATATAAACACTGCGAGGCAATAAAACATAATAGGTACAATTAAAAAGAAAGTACCTACTTACTTAAAAAAAATTAAATACGCTATTTTGTTACAAAATAACACAAAGATTTGCAGTTTAGCGCCTTTTCGTTCTATTTGTTTTTTTTTTGTAGTGGCAAATTCTTCTTCATGCAGGTTTCTATGAAAAGTTTTCATTCTAATTTTGAATAAATTCTTCTTGGTGTAGGGCTCTATGAAAAGTTTATATTCTAATTTTGACGTTTGGTCATGGATTGCAAGGAGCTCGTATATTCAATGTTGATTGCATTCCAAATTCAAATGTCATTATTCTCTAGGGGATTATGAAATTCAGAAAAACTAAACATACTACTTCTAACTACTACAAAAAGGGGCACTTAGAAAATCTTTAGAAAAGCCTAAAGATAATCTAAGTGAAAGTAGTATCTAGTAGTACTAGTTTATAATTAAAAATGCCTTTTCATATTATGTTATGTTGTAACCGTACCATTAGATATACAAAAACAAATTTGATTTTGCTGGTTAGATCAAGTATGATTCTGTTTCACGCCTGAAAGGAGCGACGGACGTTCATGATTAGGTATAGAAGTAGTATAGGACTCTGAGAGTATCGTGTACTATAACATGTCTTGACACAACAAAGCTAGCAAAATCCAGGGCACCCACTAGTACTTATCAGGCATTTCTTGCCAATGAAAATAGGTATACTTTAAGATAGGTTTTCCACTAGTTATCGAAGTTGGCGTAAGAAATAAAATATCCCAGTATTTATATTTGGTAAATTATTATTTAAGGAAATATGAATCGGGCCGCTTCTTACTTAAACATTTTTGCATTCCCTATCATGGTTATTGTTCAGTGTTCACTTTCCACGTCTTGTTTGTTTAACTGTGTCCTTTAGAATTTGCAAATAAATAACTATGACTATTACATTCCTAAGCTTTACTTATAAAGTTTTTTTATTTTATTTCAGGTAGTAAGCGGCAAAAGTAATTTATAAAATATTATAATTAGTGTAAAATTAATGTATTTATTTATACAATTTGCTGATATGTAAATAACCTATAATTTGATCTGTGATATTTAGTTTAAGTGACTAATTAATGTAAATATTTATGTGACATTTAAAAAAAAAATGATTTAGGAGAACTGCTGAAAATATATAGACTTATGAAATGGTTACACATATTTGTAAAGTTAAAAGTCAGAATTAAATAAAATAATGAAATAAAATTAACTGTTCTGATTTGTTTTATTTTACATCACGTATTTTTTTTATTCAGAGAACATATGAGAACTTAATAAAACAAATGAATCCGCCAATGTGATTCACTTGTTCGTTCGCATTTTTGGTCTTCCAGACGTCATGGCATTCTCAATGGTTTATGTATATACTCGTATGTTATATCAAATATGGCATCCTTTATTGACAGATTGGGTCAATTTACTTGAAACAGGCTAGCTTAGATACACTATTCTATATCTAAAAACATACCTAATCAAAGGTACGCACATAATAAAGTAAGATAATGTATTAAATTTAAAAAATAATATTACCTTTATGTAGGTATAACCTCAACCGATGACATACAGATATTACTAACTAAAAAACTTTATTTACAATAATAAAATATAAAAACAAGGGAAGAAAAACTAAACATACTACTTCTAACTACTACAAAAAGGGGCACTTAGAAAATCTTTAGAAAAGCCTAAAGATAATCTAAGTGCTCCAGCCCACTACCAGAGGGCAGCGTGCCCAGCATACTGGCCGCATTACCACGCTGGATGGCAATGCTGATACGTTGAGCCAGAAAAAGGCCAGCATTTTGGTCATGCGTCGCGTCAACCAAGCGCTCCGAGAGGTTTTGGAAAATAGAATGGGCTAACTAACTAAGATATCTCGTTATCTATCCATTCATTCATCATATCAATATCACCCTTATATTATGAAAGTGTGCGTTTTTCATGCATTTATTTTTACGCTCAAGCTGCTGAATTGATTCAGGTATGATTGTGCAGATTCTGTTTATTCGTTTGGTGGCCATTAAGGTTTGGAATAGACTGGATGTCGGTAGTACTGAGAGAATGGTCTTTGTATAATTATGTAATTATATTAAATAGGTAGTTTTTTTTTTCAAAATCACAAATAAACACAAAGCGAAACGAGTGATTTTATTTTTGAGACTATTAGTTTTCTACTCTGTAAAATTGCTTTCAATGGTAGACGGCCGAAATAAAAGTGATCCCGAAATAAATATGTCTATCTAAACAGAATCAATACTTCAAAATCTAAATAAAAAACTTGACAAAACATTGACACTAATCTACTTCCTAACATAACAACGGCTTGTACAAATTAATTATCAACAATACATGAAAGAAACAATGGCAACTTTCAATTTTAGAGCTCCGTTTCTCATTATGTAATTGCCAGTTAATTATACATTTTGAAAGGAATTAGACGGTAAAATATAGTCGTTTCTTTGTTGTCAATTCAACAACAGGACCATTCAAGTTATGTTCTTCAAACTCTTCTCTTCGGTAATGGAAACTTAATTGCTTCAGCGATTAGAAGAAATGTTGCAAATATGGTGCAGTATGGAATTCGTTACGCTCCCGTTTTGAAAAGAAGGTTGAACAGTGAAAATTCTTAAAAAACATGTAAAGATTTCTTTATGACGTTTTTATCATTATTTCAGTTTTGTTTTGTGTCACCAAATAATCATCTTTCAGTAATGAATTTTATGGGAAAATTTTGCAATAAATTTCACCATAATTAACGCGGGGTGCTATGTAAAATCGACATTTCATAAAAATCAAATAAAATAGAAGTTTATAAGATAGTGTTAATTTTTTTTCAGTTTATATAATTTTAATTCAGTGTTAAGACAATAAAAGACGCCAAAACACGATTACGTGTATTTTGCTCGATAGTTTAATTTTTTTTTAAATAGTTGTTTTGAAATATTTTTCACCTATTTTTCCAAAAGTAGTACAGAAATTTAAACCAATTTTATTCTATCTAAAAGGTAATGCTATTATTTAGAGGAGTATAGAACCATAATAAGAATATTCTGAATTGCTGATTTTATATGAATTTATTTCGTCAAAAACGTCTGCAAAACTGCTTAAATTGGGCAAAATTGTTTGCGTTTGGACAAGACTCGTCGGGCGTCGCGCGATGCTCGCCCTTGCTCTCATGTTAATACGGCGTGGAATTGCATGCGAAAAAGCAACTGTAGGCATTTTTCTAAGCGCAAAGCGTTTTCGGGTGAAATATGTGAGTGGCCTTCAATATTTTTTGTATTTATCTAGGTTTATGTCAAATGCCGTATACACTCTTCAACTAATAGAGATAGACATGAGGAAACCGTTTTACCCTTTCCTACTGAATATTGTTAGCCACATGCAAAAAAATATATTGACAAGTGTAATTCGCGAATTTACCGAAAGTTTGCGAGTGTTTATGTCAAAGTCAAAGTCAAAGTCAAAGTTATTTATTGGTAAGTAAATTCTTACATGTCATTGATTAAATCTTATAAAATTAGTTACAACAATCAACAATATGTGTATGTTCGTTCTCTTTTAGCGCTCTAACGGCCAAATAAATTTGAATGAAATTGGTATGGATAAAGATTGGATCTTGGATTAACATAGGCTACATTTTAGATAAACAACAGCAACATATTATCAAAATAATAAACTACAGACATATGTACATATGTACGTATACCTGCGGAAAATTTAAGTTTTTTTAGCTTGCTGAAAAAACAAACTTTCACAGAAACTAAAACCTTTACAATGGTGTGATGTGATGTAGTTACTTACGGCATAATTTACACCATCCGCACATAATTTCTTCCAAGAAGAACAGCCGTCATATTTTGTTGCAGTACAAACTGTAGAAAATAACAAATACCGTATTTCAGTACTCAGTTGGGTGGTCGGGATCAACCTGCAGAACGAGGTAATCAGTGGAAGTAATTAGTAAAGTAATAAGAGTGACATTCGTTGTGCAAATAAATATTTTGGGTGAAGCAATCTCTTTCGGGACATTACCCATACACAGCGCCCTCTAGCCCCATACTGAGCAAACGCCTGTGTGATGGGTACGGTCTACTAGATAACGGATAAAATACTTATTTACTTTTCTTTTGTAAATACATACATAATATACATACATAGGAACGACCATGCGATGACGATGGTGCGGTAATCGGTGACCCCTGGCACTGAAGGCATACTACCTACCAACTGAACTAACAGACCAGTCAGAGGTTTTTCTCAAAAAATATTAAAAAACGTTTGTATTGTTATAAGTTGAGAGTGAATAGGTTCCTGTGTTTGTGGCCAAGCGTGATCGCTTAGCATCAGGTGCATAGAAACTAAACGCTTGCATAATTTTGCATAAACCAATCTGATTATGTATGTATATGTAATTGTAGAAGAACTATTTCATCCTTACGTTGTTTTCCTTCACCGTTAAGCAAGTGAAAATCCACACATAACCATAAACACAGAATACTGACATAATTTGAAAAACAAGTCATTAGTGTAGGGCTAAAATCGAGCCGGGGTGCCTCAGTAAGTAATGCGGACGCTTCCCTACAGAGCCACCATCGCTTTATAGATAAACTACGAGTTCCTTAAAACAATGAGTTTTATTTTACTGATTTCTCATGAAAAGCTCCTACTGCGTTGCTAGATATCCTCACATAACATGTTTTAAACTGTGCATCGAGATCATCTATCGGAGACATATTTCACCTCTGACAATAAAACGACTGCAAAACATACTTTAAACAATAGGAAACAATGTACCATCCGTCCATATATGCATATGCGACTTTAAAAGTATTAAACGCTTTGCTTACAATAAATTATTCATATTGCAAACATGATGTTTAATAAACATCTTGCATCATAGTCCCTTTGTGATGTAAACTCTATTGAAAGCTTGCATAAAATGTCAAAACATTAGTTGAGCAAAGACAAAGCCTGTGTATGCAAAGCCTAGTATGTAGTGATTGTTAAATTTAACTTTTATTGCCATGTGAAAGATAGTACACACATAAAATGTGCATGTGCATATATAATTATACAATTTTATTATTTTTATTATTGCTTTGATTTGAATATTGCATTACCTACTAACGTTTTTTTGTTTCATTTTATTCCCGTATCTCTGTCTAATATAAAAATAACCAGATAGAACTATGTAAACGCTCTATTGTAGTTACTGCTTGTGGTGGAATTGTCCAAACGTGTATATACTTAGGTATGTACATATATCCAATGTATGTATACCTACTGTTTAACATCTATCTACAACCTTACCTTACATTAGCAGTCTAGATTGTTGCTGACTTACTCTTACATCTTAGCTTGACCAAACCCAAGGTAAGGTTCCCTACTTACCTAATATGGCGTGTGGTATCAATGCAAGTACGTCGCAAGTACAGCACGGCGGTGTGCTTGAAGGCGGCCGCAAGTCAAACGATATGTCACGGCACGTAGCACAATGCAAACAGTCGGTCCGTCTGTCGGCGTCTCTGAAGCTGTCACAACAGTCGCGGCCTGCGCCGGCGCCGCGACGAATCACTTCACAATACCACCGCTATGCAAAGCTGGCAAGAAAGCTGGTGCTGGAGCTTTTGTCAACGAGTGTGAGCTTTGTACGCGGGCGGTCGGACGCTCGCGAGGAATGCCGAGCTTTTACACGGCTGCGGTAAACACACAGTGCCGTATATGTGTTATGATGTTTGACTAATCAGTCAATAGCACCTTGAAATCAATCTATAGATCATGAAAAATGACAAAGTGTATGTTCTCCCCGAGCATCTTTTTCAATCGATCGCAGATGCCGTCAAAAAGAAATAGATTTCATCGGTTTTTATATCGAGCTGGCTACCGACTCTCTGTATCTTAAAATCGAATTCAGTATGTTACGAGCGAAGTAGCTATATTTACTTCTTAATATTTTGATTGTGATTCAGATCGTGATAGAATCAATTAGATGAGATCTAGTTCAGATAGAGTACCTGTTTTCGATGCGGTTGCAAATCGTACTCAATCAACTGTCAGTTTTTATTAATCTATTCTTCATTAGACAGTTCTCTGATCTGCCGCTTTCAATTGAAACAATATTTAATGCTTGCCGGCATCGGCACAGGAATAAAATAAAACGGTAGAACCATAAACATTCCACATTTATGTTCGACCTCAGACGGCCGGGCGAGTGCGCTGCCTCGCTCGCTCCCGCGGCGCTCTCGCTCGCACTGCGCCGGCGCGTCTGCGCCCTCCACTGTTTAAAGATCCGAGCCTGAGATAAACCCTATGGTCCATAATGTTTTAACACTCGAGGTACATCCCAAAATTGGTTCCTTTCTAAATGGAGATCCATATCGACTTCCAAATCGATTTCAATCTACAGTAACATGGTTACCTATCTTAATAGGAGAATAGAAAAAATATTAAAGTGTGAAGGCCCTTGTACCTCCGTCGCTTTGTTTAGTTAAGCTTCTAATAGGATCTACATTTCAATGTTCAAAAAATGTGTAGTAATGTATTCGTATAGTGTTTGGTATACGGAAGCACATATTCATTTTAGTCATAACTGGTTGAAATACAGTTTATATAGAAATGAACGATTGGTAAAATAATACGGATCTGCTGGGTACATACAACTAAATTTGTATTACAGTAAAATATTAGGATTTTGAAAGCATAACTACTTAACTACATGATGATTAGGTAGTAGGTAAGGTAAGTAAGACCTGTAAAATCGTTAATATAAGTTGTTCCTTGAATATAATTGTGAAACATACACGTGTATGGTTCCCAAAGATGGCAAACAACCACCAGCTCATGACTAATACTTTAGTTATTTATGTTTTCTTTATGCCACGGGCGTCGTCAGAATACCTAATCAAAACACCAGGATAAGAGCACGTAATCAAGCTAACTTATTTTTGTTTCGAGACCGAATTTTATCGACACTCAAACCCGAAAATGAAGTGTGGCGGTCGCCGGGCCTCAAACCGGCTGATGATGGGCCTCGAGCCGACGTCCAATTTAATTTTCCTCCTCGGCTGGTAATTGCCCCGATTCGTTCTAAGCCCCTCACCGCGCAGGAGCCCGTCCACCACCAATCTAATCGATTCCCTTTAATTGATTCCTCGACTCCTACAATCCAACATACGTATGGCACATTCATAGCCCACTCCATAAATGAATAATAAACTCTCTTCAACTACCGATATGAGGCCTCAGAAGTATTTGCCGACACCTAATAGTCCAAACGCAATTACCTCCGCCTCTTTACGAGACCGCCTCGTTTATCGAGTTACTGCCTTGTTGTTTTTCAACTGAAACAACGACTTCGGAAGGGCGTCTCGAAAAGGCACCGTTTCTATTGCCATTTGTTTATTTGTACAAAAAGTATTGTGTTCTGAATATGAATAGCGTGAATTTCGCGATGCTATTATCTGCCACGGGTAGATTGGTCACAGTGGGCCACAATGGCCGGCGAGCCACCTACATAGCGGCGGCGGCACAAAGCCTCTCCACGTATACAAATAAATAACGTCGGAACAACAAATATTTTAATAACCAGTTCAAAAGAATTGTTCAACGCTTAGTTACGTGTACCCATGTGTGACATGCCGCTCGTATGCCGGCTGCGTCCAGCGCATCACTCGACTATAACATGCAACACTCATCCTAAGGATATTAAGTATAGAGACTAGTATCGCGCAAACATCCCTTGCGCAATGCAGCCTCCTCAGACTGCATGACCAATGCCGGGAGAGAATAGTAGATCTACTCCGCATTGATGCTGGACTCTTTGGATACCTACATAAAGTTTTATAGCGACGTAAGAATATCGATGGAAATCGGAGTGGTGACCGTGAAATGTGGCAGATGTTCAGACAAGGGACGCACACCAGCTGAAAATAAATTAAAAAATAACTGAAACCAGAACCGAACCTTTAAATTAGGAACGATATATAAAACCAACCCTTTTCACATTTATTTGTCCAGAAAATAAAGTTAAAGGACCTGCATTTATATTATTCATTTATAAATCTCACGCATTTACCGCGAACAATTTTCACCGCAATTTACAGTACAACCTGTTCATTTAAAGCTACGTTACGGCCAAAAACAGGCTCCGTGTCCAGCAAATTAACGTTTTTCATTTGAAGTCTGTCGCTAAAGTCATTTAATAAGTTTATGTTCTTTTATCGTAGTGGAGGTGGTCGATAATAAAGGAAACATGGGGTTGGCAGACATTATGGCGGACCGAGGGGGCTACTCCGGCACCTACTGACACGCATCCATTTTATTTGATGTTATGAATAAAAATAAGTTTGCGAGTTATACAATACTGATTAAATTCTAATAATTTGATATTGACATTTTTCGACAAAGATAAGTTAATTCCGTAAGCTGTTAAAAAAATAGGCAGTCCTCATTATTAAGACAAACTTAATTGCGTTCTTTTAAAATTATTCAAGCAAAATTTACCTGACTATCTCGCAAGTTAGAAAATATTGTGTTCAAAAAAGAGTAGATACGAAATTATAACCGAGAGTAGGCCCCAAGAATGTCGGTGTCGGAGAGAAGAGAGCAGACGCCGAGGCACCGAAATACATTAACTCCACACAATAGCTGGCTTTACTTTACTGCACGTCGCATAAAACCACGTGAAGACACTCGCTGTAATTGCCCACTACGGTGATTTAATTGAATTATAAAAATAACTTGAAAAGAACACAAGAACATCAACTTGTAATGATACAGGTCCCTTTATTGTATTTCCTTCGCAAAATTGAGCATCGAGTACAATAGGTGAGGCACAAAAGAATAATCAATCTCTACATCGTCTTACAAATTGTAGAACAGTTTTATGTCTAGAATTCCAGAGTCGATTAACTCGCCTGATTTATCGTTTTTACAAAATTTCTCTGAACTCATTTTCAGATAATGAAAGAAAATAATTTGCAAACCTTTTACTCGTACGAGCCTTTACAAACGCATTTTGAGCTAAACAAATGGACAGCTCTCGCCCCTAATTTACTTTTAACACCATCGATCTTCTAACCCATTCACAAGTTAGAGGCAAACAGAAAAACAAAGGCGCATAATAGCATCGCTTACTAATACCGCTCTCGGAACTCTCGTCGGGTTTTTCGCGTCTTTTTGGTCCCGAATCCATCAATTCTCGTGATGGATGGAGCCGGCAGAGGCATCGAGCAATCGAAATTCAAATTCGCTAAATCTTCCCACAATCGAAACTGGTCGGGTCGTTAACGTACGCACGGCGAGGGCTGCGCTGGCGCACATGTGAAGTGAACAGGAACCTGCTAAAATAAACCACGCACACATACTTACGTGCAGTAATATCTGTTTTAAAATATGAAAAACCTACCTATGTGCAATGTACATTACAACGTTGCTTAACGTCAGGCGAGTTTTACAAATACATAAAAACAAACTTGTTTGTTGGTTGTTTGTAAACAAAATATTTATTTATAACTTCACAGTTACAACGTAGTCGTAGGCAAGCGTGAGCCTATCAAATGTAAAAAGAGAAACATATAATTTTTTTTAACATTGCAACTGAGCGCTTGTTCACCTGAAGTGACACTCGTTCAAGTGACATTGTGGCCGAAGGGTATTCTGAAGTTGATAAACATCTCTAAGTCCAGAACCGTTCTAACCTTCACTACTGCCTCCATTAATGATTCCCGTCGTGTTGTATTATTTTCGTTTGGCGTGAAGATATTTGGCCCGGGGCGGGCGGTGCGGGTGCGGGGCGCAGGGTGCGGGGGGAGGTATGCGCGGGCGCAGACGCCCGGGCAGCAAGGCCTGATTACAGGGCTGCGGCTAATCACTCGCGCAACACGGCCGGCTCCACTGGGACTGGTGGCAGACACACTACTAGAGACAAACAGTGTAGTAATATATAAATATGTAAATAAATATTCCGGGACATTACACACAGCGCCATCTAGCCCCACACTAAGCAAATGATTGTGTCGTGAGTACTAGATAACGTATATAATCCTTATATACTTTTCTTTTGTAAATACATACTTATTATACATAGAAACGATCTGACATATGTTTCAAAACTATGTTTGGCTCAAATTATGATGAGGCCTCTCGCTAGGTTAAAATAATAAGCTGCGGACGCATGCATGCTGCGGACGCATGCATGCTGCAGACGCATGCATGCTGCGGACGCATGCATCGCACTCTCGGGGCCCTGATCGCGATGCAGAGGTGGGACACCCCAGGTTTTTAGTGAGTATGCCGTCATTCTGGCGGAGACTCCCACATAACCACTCGCCCTCCCCGGGGTCGAGCAGTACATTTAAAAGGGTTTCCTGGGTCAAAAAAAAAAGGTTAAAATAATAAAATGAGAGGTTGCTTCTAGGCGTGCTACACTAAGACTACGATGGTGCTTAATATCAGTACACATCACGTAAATAAGATTAAGCTCATTTTAGTTTAAAAAGCTTGTCCGTAAAAGATTGTGATTTCAGAAATCGAAAAAAAAAACACATTACTTTATATTTAAGATGGTGTTGTTTTTACATGATATAGGCTCACGCTCACGATTTGGACTCGAAAAATAGTACCTGCATTTGTATTTTTATATCTCATTCATCTAGAATAATCAAAAATCAATTGAGCCCCGAACGCTGTAAAATATTATGAAGTTACGAGTCCAGTTGTAGTGACTCTGAGGCAGTCACAATGATTTTTACCTTGTCCTTGAATAAATACAATAACGCAAATAAAAAGCACTAGTTATGATTGTGATGATTTAGAAAATATTGTGTCAAACTTATTAAATCGCATCACATTGCATGCATCAACATCTCTTGACAACATGTATGCATTTTCACGCAAAACTATAATACCTGCTTGCTTTTAAATAACTAGTTTAGGTATTTTCAAATCTTTTTCAGTTTATTCTAATAATCATATATAGTATATATATCTCTTTCAATCAAAAAAAGAGGCTACAAACTGAAATATTTACATCTTCAAAAAAGTTTAGAATGTCCTCATAAATATTAATATTTTGTATGCTATCGGTACGATCTCACATCGGCTCATTGTTGTTAATAACAAACAAGACAAAAGTCTTACCGCTAACTACACACGTTCTCCACATCTCGCTTTTTTACTCCGACCGACACTTACGTACCAACTATCAACAAACTCTACACAAAATAACTCTGCACGTGGGAAAAATCGGAACTAACAATACTCTCATGGGACCGAAACGAAGACTCAAGGAGATGATAGAGGAAAGTTTTTAAGAAATGCCAATCAATGTCGCATAATCTGACTTTTAACCACTGACTGAATTTCTTATACACTTGCTGTAAATAAAAAATATGACAGGTAAGGCGTATTTCATTGTCATTTTATGTTTGAGGGAAAACCTTAATACTCTGAGAAACGGGACCGGTCTTATGATATCGAAGTTTCACATGTGAAAAGTGCTAGTGCTGCCACCAGTCGCGTTCAAATTAATCTTGTACGGGCTCAACAAACTATGCTTTAACTGTGGCATTCCCATACTAACTGATAAGTATTCTGTGTCGAGTTAAGTACCGGCCTGCGATATTCTGTGAATAGCTGATCACTCATGGAAATATGAAGGCTTGTCTGCTGCGGTTTAACTTAAAGGGCTTGGGCAAGTTTGGCAGCCTTCTCAGCCCGATTTTCAAATACATACTTAAACATTGCGTGTTAGTATAACGATAAACTATTGTGTTTCGCGACTTTGCTCGTATTAAGAAAAAAAAACTTGCATTCCCTATTTCAATGGGGATCATGTAGGCATCCGCTAGGATACCGGTAATTTTATAATGTAGGCACCTGCATACCAAATTTCAACCCGATCTGTCCAGTGGTTTGGGCTGTGCGTTGATAGATCACTATGTCAGTCAGTCCCCTTTGAGCTTTATATATATATAGATTTTCTGTGTGTAGCTATGTGGACGTCTATGCATACCAACAAATCTAAAAAGAGAATCGGTAAATGTTAGGAGTCAAAATACCATCCGAGTGAGAGAGCTGCCAAACTTCAGAATAAGATGTCTGCGAGTTTTTTTAGTAAGTGCAAGAATTAACGATATTTTTTTCACAATTAGCCATCTTTTAGTATGAAAAGTTATGTAAATTAAATACAAATATTAACTTTGTCCTCAAATTCGGCACTTCATTCATTACCAAAGTTTCTTTGTACTAAACAACCTTTGATGAAAATCTTATACAATTTACAGACTTGTATGTTTTATCTTAATCTCAGCAAATTACGTTTCACAATCTTGACAGAATCAAAGAAACAATTTCATATAACTGCCACTTATCTTGATTGAGAATACAGAAATAATGTTGATATTCGTAAACAATAGGCCAGTAATCAAATTACTCCGACATTACGCTCATTATGTATTTTGTAAGTCGTATGTCAGCTGGCAGGCGATCTGAAAAACTACATTTGAATTGCTTGTTCTTGAATATAATTTCAGTTTTAAATTATGTGACTTGTAAAGTCTGAAGAATGTAATAAAGTAATACAAATGTGTTCATGTAGTTATCTATACTAATATTATAAAGCTGAAGAGTTTGTTTGTTTGTTTGTTTGTTTGAACGCGCTAATCACAGAAACTACTGGTGCAAATTGAAAAACTATTTTTGTGTTGAATAGACCATTTATCGAGGGAGGCTTTAGGCTATATAACATCACGTTGCAACTAATAGGAGCGAAGAAACAATGGAAAATGTGGAAAAAACGGGGAAAACTATTCATCTTTCAGGCCTTCCGTTGCGTGCACTGCAGAAACGGTTCAAGATATTAAAAAACTATGTATGAAAGAGTTATTTCTCTTAAAATGATCTAACAAAATGTCCACGACAGTATATGTCTATCTTTTAAGATTAACTCACAAGAACCGTTTTTATGGTAAGTAATAACTATTCCACGCGGACGAAGTCGCAGAGGCACCAGCTAGTTTTCCATAAAATTTGGTTTGTAATTAAATAACACTTAGGATTAATTCAAAACTCATTTAAATTATCAATCAACATAAAAAATAAACTGGGTGAGAAATGTGTATAAAACCATTATATTTTATAAAAAGAAAAGTATGTGTGGATCTTTTTGATCCTCATATACGCCGTCTGCCATCCGTGATTTTTAACCGACTTCCAAAAAAAGGAGGTTATCAAGTCTTCTGAAAGTTTTTTTTCCTTTTTTTGTGGGGATGTTACGCGATTACTCCGTTGTTAATCAACCGATTTCAAAAATTCTTTTTTTATTGGAGTCGGTGCCTATTGCAACAATACCTATCAGTATTAGGAACAAATCCAAAGCCGACTGGAACTGCGACTTTGAAAAGCGTCGATTTCGCTTTACCAGTGACTGGCACCGACAACAAATATTACTGATTTCAATAAGAATACTTATAGGATTGTAAGTTTCAATAATTTGATAGATTCTTTACTCCCAATTCTGAATTTTGAAGTCGCAAAAATGAAAATAAATTATTTATTAACTTTTTAGTGACTTATGAAGTCGGTTTTTTATTTTTTTGAAATATTTTTTTTTATATTGCGATAATATGATAGGGTTCTAAAAAATACTTAGACATATCCGTCCCGATACAACGTAGCTGCCGCTAGGAGGTTCTCAATAACTTATAGTAATCTAACATAAATAGAAAAAAACAAGTATCTAATATAACTATCGTGATATTAGCGCCACAACAGTAGGTAACAAGTGGTGCTTGCATGTCGTTCCGGCTGCGCTCGCGGCGCTGTGACGTTGACAGCCGTCAGCCACGCCTGTCAAATGTCAACGCTCTAAAGCCACATCTGAGCAATTTTAATTCAATCGCGACATTCGCCGTCTCACTCCTACTCATTACGGCTTCATTTTGCTGTAACAACAATGAATGCGCATTTTATTCATCAAGCTGACGGCCTTTGTGCGGGAATCAATCTTCCTCCATTTATAACGATGCAAAATCGGTTCCACTCCACGACAAAGAAGCTGCTGCTAATGTACTTTATACCTTTTTTATTTGTAACGGAATAAATTGTTGAGTGTATTTATTGTGCTTTTTGCCAACATGCATTAAATGTAACACCTTGTAGACTCCTTATTACGTTGCAATCATTTCTACATACACGTAAATAAGTTCATAATGAGTGTGGCCAACTCTGGTGTTGAGAGTTCTTAAACCTGCCATAGGGACTCTGACGTGGCTCAACGACTGTAGTACTATGACGGAATAGCTGAGATTGTTATATGGGACCCACGGACACACGTGTGAAAAGAAAACCACGTCATAACATAATCAAGAGAATATATATCACGCGATGCATCTACAGACTGATTGGTCTGTTGCTATAGACGTATGAAAAGACTGTATGCCATTTTTTCTACCATTTTATATTGAAAACAGTGCCTTCACTGAATTATTATGTCTCTGATTAAATGTGTTCGCAGCTATTAAAACGGACATTGAGGTTCGTCAGGCATATATTAAGGTGATGCAAAATGATTTGTCATGTTTACAATTTCCTCGTTAGTCCTCACGTTCAGGGTATTTTTAAGTTTGAGTCATTAGTTAGTCGTAAACATTTATTAGTTTGTTCGCAGGATGATGAACTTGGGATCTAAATGGAGCCCTGATTTTATAATAATCAACTTTTATGTCAAAAGGTAGAAAGAATATTAATAATTAATAAATCATGCCTCCTTGACAAAATAGGAACTTACGTTTTAGAACATTTATAAAGAGGTACACGCACATATAGCACTGGTTTAGAGTACAAGATTCCAAAACTACATAATGTCCAAAACATTATTTTTATGTTCAAATATCCTAAAAAATAATATAGAAAAAGAAATTATCGACTTCTAAGCAAAATATGAGGATATGAGCTTTTAAAATGATTTTTCTGTAAAGACCCGCTATAGCAATTATTGGTAGGCATTATTTAGTTTCAGATTTTTCATACAAATATCAAATAATATAACAGTAGGTACCTAGTATTTTTTGTAAACACCAGTTGCAGATCATTAGAGCTACAAGCCATGTTAATGTCAATCCCATGATACAAAATGATCAGCCATAAAATCGTTGTCGTAAAGTTTTTGCCGCAACCCTTCCTCGTTAGGGGGCAGTTAGAATCTAATTTGAGGGCAAACAAGCTGCCTAAAGTAATGTTGAAATAAAGACTGGGTATACCTGATTGTGTGATGATGTCTGCTTGTTTTTGAAGTATATTTTAAAATAAAATAAAATATTCCGGGACATTGCACACAGCGCCATCTAGCCCCACACTAAGCAAACGCTTGTGTCGTGGGTACTAGATAACGGATTTAATACTTATATACTTTTCTTTTGTAAATACATACTTATTATACATACAAACGATCAGACTCAACACAAGTAATTATAAATTTTAAATTTCATAAATACTTGTGTCAAGCGGGAATCAAACCCGCAACCCCTAGATTAGAAGGCAGAGCCACTACCAACTAAGCTAACAAACCAGTCAATTTAGTTTGTAAGTATGTTTAGTATGTATATAGTTGCACCAACGTATGCGCTTTTGAAATCGTTGAGTTCTAGAGAAAATATTACACCTACCTGTACTGCGTGAGTTTTCATTCAATACTTGTTTAAAAAAACAGCAAATAAAATGTCCTACAAAGATCAAAAGTTATTACTTTTCTTATAGCTCTAATCCAACCTTTTACTTATATTAAATAATCATCTCTAATTCCATGTACATATACATGCCAACTTTGATTGCAGCTAGTCAAATTAGCAACAAATTAATGCAAATTTTAATTTATTATTTTATCAAATTAATGTCTTCAATCACAAATAAAAAAGTGGCAAAAATATCACATTGCAAAATTCATATCGAAATTTCTGCGCAACAATTTATTGCTTCGTGTAATAATTTGTGTTAGAGATCAATTACAAATACAATAAAAAAGCACTAAAAATGTTTTCTTAAAAACATATCGACACCTTAATTAATTGCTATAAAAACGAGATAGTAAAATCCACATTTTATCACTCCGTTACCAACCTAAAATTACTTACGAAATTACACGCAATTAGTTCGAAAAGGCGGTTAGATATATGCAAATGTTATTTTCGTCTAATTGATCGCAGATTATTTATTAGTTCGCGTGTAAACATTAAATAAATTGTATATGAATGACTAACTGCGAATGCTCCGCGCTGTGATTTGTGTAATTTATTTAATTGACATGGACACCTTACTTCCTCGCGAGAACATTACCGTTTTCTAAGAACTATGTGTCACGATATAGAGCGATTATAGACATTGTATATTGGCAAGGCCGCGAGGAGAAAGTCTATAAAATCTCAGCTGTGTCTAATCGTAAACGGCATTAGGCATTCACATTCTAAAAGTTCGTTTTGCATGCGTTTTTGTGCATATTTCATAGTTGTCATGTTTTGTAGTCCTAGTGAAATCTTAGCGACGGCGTAGACTTGCCGACTTCGTAGACGCTCGTAGCCGTAGATAAACAACAGCGTAGCGCGGATTGTAGAATGTCATTTGCAGTTGTTAGGAGCTTGATTGTTAATTGTAAACCAGTTTTCAGTTTAATAGTAGTAGTGTTTACGGCTTGGCTTGTGTCTAATAGCAATAGTGATGTTTATCATATTATTAATAGTCATGTTTCTTCATGAAAATAGTAGTACATTTTACAAGTAGCGGTCAAAAAACAACAACTGTATATTGTCAGCCAAACAAACAGAAAAACAATACGCACGGTCAAAAAGTTATATTATCATCACTAACACACTTAACCAACACTCTATATCTCAAACACGAACCGAAAAGGAAACCAGACCTAATCGTCCATTGATCGGCACAAAAAGCTTATTACAGAATAGGAATGCATCAATAACAAACAGGAATGAATTAACAATAGTTACCTTTACGAGTCCCACACACTTTGCCATTACAAACAGTGGACAAAAAATAGGTCGAGACTTAAACGTGTGCCACAAAAACTGACTTGTTCAAAACGGTACCGGCCGACATCAAACGGACCGAACGACGCTCACTTCACACCATGCCTTGAACCTCCGGACCATGCGTGATTTAATGACAACCGTCTTCTTTTAAACATGTATCAACACACACCAATATAACCTTAAACATATTGAGATAGAGTGGTTAATGGATTGACGGTGAGTGGAGATCCTTTTTAAAATAGCCCGCATTAAAATGACACGTCGGATATTGGTTTGTGAAAAAGTGTTATTAGCCAATATTAGAGTCAAATCATATTCCATTTTGATGGAAAAGATTTAGTTTTATTTTAGACATGATACATACATATATGTAAATATTATTAAAAATAGAATTTCTGTCCAACAAGTACTGTATTACTTAGAGCGTCACGAATTTATGAAATATTTCACTAATAACACAGATATAGTGGTTTTGGGTGCCTAGAAATGTAAGTATCTAAACAAAGCTCACGCTTTTAATAAAATAGCCACATAGGTTTTGGCTTTGTAGTATTAATACAAAGTATATTTTCAAACATTTTTTTTTACCAAAACTACAAAACCATTAATCTTATGCGGTTGGTTTTCCATACCGGGCTCTTCGGAATTGCAATGTATTATCGAAGTTGAATTAAATTGAATTTACTTAATCAATTTTTTTTATCTTTCAGTTACTCCATCCAATGGTTGCCTGGAAGAGATCACTTTAAGTGATAAGGCTGCCACTTGTGGCACTAGTATAAGTTATTTTATATCTATATAGTATAAGTTAGTTATGTCTTATTTTTTTGTATTTTATTTCGTGTTTTGCAATAATGAATATATCTATCTATCTATCTACTAACGTATACCACAGGTTATATATATTATACAGGGTTATCAGGTTACTGTACCTCAAAGTGGTTTGAGTATGTTTTATACTTTGTGCAGTATTTCCTAGAAAGCTAATTGATACGGCTACCTCGCCGCAGATTACTAAATGAGTATAATTAGTAAACCACACATGCATGATGCACGAGGCAAGAATGTGGTTCTAGCTTGCTAAATTACATACTATACCAGTTTTAGTACTTTTATTAAGTTGAGTTTTTAGTTACATTGTTATTTGAAGACTTACTCGTAGTGTACGTCGTGTGCTTAATAGACTTACATGTGTTTCCTAAGTATTTTTTTTGTAAAGTTATTGACTTAAGGAATAGTTATAAAGGCGTATAGAGACAATGTACAGTGCAAAATTTTGTTATAAAATAAAAAAATCCTAGCTTTTACAAATATATATAGTTGCAACTAACTCAAGCTTTTTGATTCTTGTTTTGTGCTTTTTGGTCAAAAATAGGTACATAAATATATCACGCAGAGACAGTTTACTAATTTAGTAAAATACATACAACTTAACAATAGTATAGTAACTTATTTATTTTTCTCCATATACCTAAGCAACTTTTAATATCAAGCCTTATAATACTAATACTACACTTATAATAAACATCCTCTGCTATAGTAAACCGATCCAATCATAGACCAAGCACCCTTTACACACCTCATTAATTCAATCAGTTTGTCGCGAAGATGAAAGGGCCAGAACACCTCGCTGGGCGGGGCGCAGGACAATCACCGGAACCACGTATCTATGCTGTATAAAAACCTTCGCTGCAGGGTGTCGTTTGATGACAGTCAACCTAGTTGACGCCTTATTATGATCAAAAAACGTAATCTACATATACGTACTTTATTTAGGCATATTATCACAATTATATACACAAACACATCCCAAAATATTAAGAGTAAAAGTTAATAAGCCGTCTCAATAAAAGTGAGTGAGTCTCAGTAAAGTCGTTCCTTTTTCGTGTTGAATTCGTTCAATCAAAACATTCAATCACTATAGGTGAAATGCCTTAAAAAATAACATATTACAAATTGCTTCACTAGATATAGATACCAAAAGAACATGTGAAGAATCGTCACAAATATCACTCAATACATATTGATTAGTGCCTGGCCAAATATGCTTAGAATTGATGACTGGCCTGATAGCTTAGTTGGTAGTGGCTCTGCCTTCTAATCTAGAGGTCGCGGGTTCGATTCTCGCATGACACAAGTATTTATGTACTTTAAAAAAAATATATAATTACTTGTGTTGAGTCTGGTCGTTTGTATGTATAATAAGTATGTATTTACAAAAAAAAGTATATAAGTATTATATCCGTTATCTAGTACCCACGACACAAGCGTTTGCTTAGTGTGGGGCTAGATGGCGCTGTGTGCAATGTCCCGGAATATTTATTTATTTTATTTACACACAGAACATGTTTGATGGAATGTATTTATTGGATAGATAGATAGTTGTGGTAGTAGGTTGTCTCCATGTTACATAGTCTCCGATGTCGCCCATTCAGGCTGGTACCGGACAAGCCGCGGCCGGGCGGCCCTCAGATCACCGTGACGACATTGTTCTGAGCCTTATTCAATTGACTTTCGATAATTGAATTCTGTCTTTAGCTGATTGTGTAAGTGTTGTAATGGTTGTTGCGTGAAGGTACTCGTCTACCGTTAAAGTATTGGTAACTTTGAGTTATTACTATTTTGTAATGGATTTTTCTTCACCATTTTCCTTATTTCCTTTCCTTTTTAATATCAGAATATTTCTTTTTGCAAAAAATATATTTGAGTAATTAGCAATATAAAAATATTGTATACTGCGGAGTGTGTGTCCTTGCTTTATTTTACTCTTAAGCTCTAACATAATCTTAATTTACAGTCAATATTTCTTACTTCTGTTATTAAAATTGATGAATTTAACCTAGTTTGGCAATGTGAACCATAAAACAAGTAATTGATCGCTATTCCTAAAATATTAATATTTGATTTATGTATCAAATAAGGATAATCCAAACGTTTTAGAAAAACAATAAACCAATAATCACCAACACGCAAGTTCAATAAAAATACCGTTGTTTTATCATAAAAATGGCCAAGTTCCGAGCGGCGCGAACGTTTAGCTCGGATTTGATTAAATCTACCATGAAATATGGACAATAAACTTTATTTCAAAATGTGAAGGTTGAAATTTGCTTTCAAGGAATATTTCGGCCAGCCTTGAGGCGATACCGCGGTAGAAATAATTAGCGGCTACGGTGTCGGGAAAGCTATAAAAACGGCAAATCGAGGGACGAACGGATAGGCACAATGTGTTAGATATTAATTCCCAAATTATAGGCTAGAGCCGTGCAAAGGTGTTCGGAGCAAAAACATCAACAGAAGTGCTAAGAGAGCCCGATTATTATTTTAGGTTCGTGTAATAGCGCTCAAACAGCTGCCTCTACAAATATTTATTATTTGTTATGAGATTTGAGAGGTTTGTATATTACACGTGATTGACAGACAGACTGTCAGGCCTATCATTACAACACCGTAGATGAAGAAAAAGAGAAACATTATTATTTTTTGTATAACAAAGACCTTATTTTCCTATTTTTTTTTTCATATCATTGGTCTCTCAAACTCTTTTTAGACCTGTAGTACCTGGAAAAGTAATTGGTGGTAGTTTCCAGAAATTATCAAAACTATAGAATGCTGAATATATGAATACTGAGGGCCCTATCTTTTCAATTATGTTTATTTAATTATTAATATCCATGTATTCAATTATTTCTTTTATTATTTATATTTATTTATTATTTATTATATTTTTTTTTATTTAATTCCATTCACGTGTATAATAAAATTAATAATCTCATATGTAGATGAAATAATTAATGAGTACACATAAAGACGTCAACCACTTGATGTTATGGGGCTGAACAAATATGCACAAGAAATGTGACTATATGCATTATTTGCAATAATAACGAATTTACTTACTAACAATTGCGTATTAATGTCTCTTTACTTTAAAAAATCAATATTTGGTATCTGAGAAAACCCACTTTTATTCACTTTTTTCGCATTCTTGCATTATATTCACAGCTTTATTTAATTAGGTGCAAATCTGTATAGAAGTGATTATACATTATAAAATAAATGAATTAAATTTTGAAAATGTAAAAACATAACTGCCTATTGTTTTGTACATGAAATATAAGTGAAATATTTTGTGAATTAAGATATGAGATGCCTTATTAAACAAAATGTGAAATAAACTAAAATTTTCAAAAAACATTTAATAGGCAATATACTAATGTAAATAATAATTAATAATATATATTTTATAGAAAAAAAATACAATACAGTATTTCTTACATAATTATTACGTACCTTTTCAAAACACACTAATTCAATACACTAGAAATATTTTTCAATATTATATATAAACATATGTAAAGTGAGTTTTTTTTGTTATTGATAGTATTTAGTTTTTAATTACATACATAGTTACCTAAAAGTCCAGTTCATATCTATCTAAAAACTTATTTCATTAATTATATTATATGTGACTAATCGATAAGTAAGATCATAAGATCTTATCTTGCAAAAAAAAAAACAAATGACCCCAGGGGCCTCTCTTGTGGCTTATTAACTGTCATAAGCTATAAAAATGTGCCATACGACTCACGAAATTCTCCAAATTAGGCACGTAGCAAAATTCAAATATTATCATCATAGAAAAGACATCAACGCGCTTAGGTCTACGAGCTACGAGCCAAGATTTATCTACTTAAGAACAGGGATGTAATTGGTAAGTTTTTCTAGTGATCATTTTATGTATATATCAATAAATAAATAAATAATAAATAAATATTCCGGGACATTGCACACAACGCCATCTAGCCCCACACTAAGCTAACGCTTGTGTCGTGGGTACTAGATAACGGATATAATACTTAAATAAATAACCTGTAGAATCAAGATATGGGCGTATTTTTAGATAGCTTGCATATATTAAATTAAATCTGTTTAAAAATTCTACTAGACCTAATGCAATGTCACTTTACCAGCTATACTAGACCCTGACTTTGAAAAAATAAGTTCTTTTTGATCAATAACTTACTAAAACGGACAACATACATTTACGTAAATATATTGAGATGTCGTTTTTACTGAAACAAATATATGATATTGAAAAAACATTCTAATTCTAATCTATACTAATATTATAAAGCTGAAGAGTTTGTTTGTTTGTTTGTATGTTTGTTTGTTTGAACGCGCTAATCTCAGGAACTACTGGTGCGAATTGAAAAATTCTTTTTGTGTTGAATAGACCATTTATCGAGGAAGGCTTTAGGCTATACAACATCACGTTGCAACTAATAGGAGCGAAGAAACAATAGAAAATGTAAAAAAACAGGGAAAATTATTCATCTTTGAGGGTTTCCGTTGCGTGCGCTGCGAAAACGGTTCAAGATATAAAAAAAATGTGTATGAAAGAATTATTCCTCTTGAAATGATCTAACAAAATGTTTGCAACAGTATATGTCTATCTTTTAAGGTTAACTCACTAGAACTGTTTTTATGGTAATAACTTTTCCACGCGGACGAAGTCGCGCGCACCAGCTAGTAAATCAATATAGTTGTAATAAGTAGGCACGGCCATACATCTGATAAATATATTGATTAATCATACCATGAAATGAATAAGATATCAGTCTCATCATTGCAAACAGTAACACCTACGACTCATTGCTATATCATGCATTGTTTGAAATGTATAATAAATAATAAATTCATTTGTAGATATAAAGATATGCTAAGTAGCTTTGATCTATGGTTTCATATGTTTAGAACCCATTTTTTTTATTTCATGAAAGATTTCTTTTATAAATGGCGACCAAAATCATTCCACCATTTTCGCAAAATAAGACTCCTCCATTAGTTTAAGAATAAGATTTGGGCGCTTCTTCTATATATTATATAACATAACTTTAATGACCCGGGCTTTATCAACCGATATTCATGATAACATGTATATGGTTTTTATTTAAATATTAAACAGTTTTTTTATCTGAAGAAAAATGAAAAACAAAAACTAACATTATGGACTGTTTTCTGCCGACGAAAAAGCAGCTAATGAAAGTCTTCTTTTCCTCTCCTTGTATACGAGTACATATGTCCACCTACATACATAAGCAGTTATGATAGCTTTTTTTTATTAGATTCTAGGAATCAATCAAATCATAAAATTAAAAAAGTTTTATACATGTCTTCTCCGCATTTTTCAAAAAGGGCGTCTAATTATAAATTATGTTTTTAAAAAGTGTAGTCTCATGTCAGGTTGTCAGGTAAACCTGTATATTGTATAAGGGCTTCTAAGGGCCATTGTGAGGTCCTTATTGGCCCTATTCTGTGTAACCAGGGCCATGAGCCAGCAACGACAGAGGTTTACAATCTATAAAGTTAGTAAAGTTTGATACCTCTCTTCAATGCACATATCAACAGGGGATGACAAACCAAATTTTGCATGATGTGTTTTTCGCAAATTTTAAAAACCTGTAGAACAAACCAGACGTTGTCAGTGTATTTCAGGTGAAACTGTATATTTATAAGGTCCATTGTGAGGTCCTTATTGGCCCTAATCTGTGTAACAAGGGCCAAAGGGCCAATGAGTCAGCAAGGACTGAAGCAGGCAATATCACGACTTATTAGGACACAAATGGCGTCGTCGCGGTGAGTTACGCCGTGAAACAGACCACCGGCGGTACCATTTTTTACCATTTAGCCACCATTGGAGATTTAGCCCTCACACGAAGAAAATGTTTGCCTTTAGTTTTATTCAAAGAAAAGTATATATGTATTATATCCGTTATCTAGTACCCATGATACAAGCGTTAGCTAGATGGTTCTCTGTGATCTGTCCTGAAATATTTATTTAGTTCTTTTCTAGCAAACTAAGAGATGGTAAATATTATTGTTATCTATTAATAAGCTGAGATATTAACGTAGCTGATATTCGACTCAAATAATCTTCTTGCTTTTTAAAAAGAATAATAAATTATGAATAAATGGTATGAGCAAGTCCTTGGGTTTAACTGGCCTGTTAGCTTAGTTGGTAGTGGCTGTGCCTTCTAATCTAGGGGTTGCGGGTTCGATTCCCGCCTGACACAAGTATTTATGCATTTTAAAAATGTGTTATTTCTTGTGTTGTGTCTGGTTGTTTGTAGGTATAATAAGTATGTATTTACAAAAGAAAAGTATATAAGTATTATACCCGTTATCTAGTACCCACAACCCAAGCGTTTGCTTAGTGTGGGGCTAGATGGCGCTGTGTGCAATGTCCCGGAATATTTATTATTTATTATTATTGTAACTAAACATTGAGCACTAATTACTTTGTAATATTCGCGTTTCTTCAAAATGGTATGATAAAGAAAAATCAAACCTTAAAATATTCTGTTCGGTTAAAAGAAAGAAAGCATAAATAGTTTATATTCTAGTAACTAGACTATTAATACCACTGTTTGAATCTTCAATATGTAAAAATATAATCAATGTGTAAATATACTAACTACGACTTCCACAGTCAACACATTTAGCTATTTTTTCTAACTAATTTTGATGTTAAATGCATTTATAAATCGTTATGCCAGTAGACTTAGTAGGTACATTATATTTTTTTTAAGAAGCTTGATATTTTATGCACATTATAAAAGAAGAAAGAAACTTTTTATAGATTGTGTTTAAGTTTTGTTCATTTGAACCATCCTATTTATGTACCTAGGCCTATTAACAAAGTTGATAAAACCTATAATTTATTTTAAAAAGGTTTGCATAATGATGAAAATAAATCAGTTTCTATTTTGTGAAAAATATACCTTATTTTATAGTGTATTGTCATTTATAAAAGCAGTGTCAATTGATTATATAGTCCTGTACCTGCTTACCTTAGTGACAAAAACACAGACAGATTTAAATATTATGTTGTTGCTACTTCAACCACAATTAGTTATCAACAACCTATTCATTCTAATAAGTATAAAACTAGGTGTTAATAAAACGAGGTAATTCATATCATTACTATTTAATATCACTACGAAACTTTATAACAAGTAAAACGATATTTACACAGACAGACACGGCTATAAAACGACGAATATCAATAATATTTGTTATTACCTACATTATTATTCCTTATTTAATAACTAGATTAATAAATAACAGTCCTTAATACAATTAACATAGGTACAATTCTTCACATTTATCATTTATCTATTCAAGTTTTATAGTAAATATTTAAGCGTAATTTATGTACAAGAAATATAATTAAACACGATTATTTTGCATAATTAGGAACAATGTAATCATCATGATTCAAGCTTCAATGCATCAAAAACATAAAAAAATCTGGAATGTAGACTATGAGATCATTCAATAAGTTTTCAGAAACTAATAATATCACGAGTGGATAATATTCAGGGAAACGATAATATAATCACTACATTGGCCTCAAGCGTAGGCCTAAATATAATTAACTTGTAGCGGCAGTGGGAACGACGGCATTTGTGAACAAATTAGAAGCTTGTCATTTTATAATGCAAGCTGTTTTGGAAAAATAAGAAATATTTTGTATATATATCTAGTATTAGCTAGTTTTTGTATATAATGTTTAGTGAAAATACCGAAAATATTTAGTTATGACTTTGCCACCACTTCAAGTGCAGTCGCGTTTCCGGTGAACGGTCCTCAAATGCCTGATAGTTATAAGAAAAAAATAACTCATCC